>JAPYYM010003335.1:0-11288 GCA_028534135.1 Potos flavus
TTTTTTAAAGAGGGTGCTAGGTAAAGTTTCATTTTTTATTCATTTGAAAGCTCTTTTCAAAATTCATTTTTCATTTATTGAGCACATATTAGGTATTGGGCTCTCTTCCAGGCACTATAAAAGCCTATTTTTTCATACCAGGTTCAAAATCATATTAAAACCTTGAGCAAGTCAAGGGAAGAGGCCAGGGGCTAGAGGAAGTCTCTGGGCAGCCACTTCCTAACTCGATGATGCTGTCTGCATTGTTTTCCAAGTTTAGTTGATTGCATAGCCCTCTCCCCCCTTCTTAGTGGATCCCTTCACACCATACAAGAATGTACTTCTGGTTATTTCTTAAATGTTAGTCCTGCTTATTACTTCCATTCCTTTGTAAAGCTATCAAACTCAGAAACACTGGTTTATTGCTTGATGAAACCTGGCTCAAACTGACTTTTCTATGAACATATTCTAAGTGCTATCTGTGCCTCCCCTGTCCCCTGCCATTGCTTTCCTGTCAACCATAATTAGCAGTTGCCTAGCCCCTAACCCTAACCCTAGGTTGGATTTTCCAGGTTTTGTTTTTTTGTTTTTTTACGTTTTATTTATTTGTCTCAGAGAGAGAGAGAGAGAGAGAGAGAGAGAACAAGCATGAGCAGGGGGAGCAACAGGCAGAGGGAGAATTAGGCTCCTCACTGAGCAAAGAGCCTGATACGGGACTTGATCCCAGGACCTTGGGATCATGACCTGGGCTGAAGGCAGGCGACTAAGCCACCCAGGTGTCCCTAAAAATACTTGAAATGGATGAAATTGTTCATATTATAGTTTACAGTTACTAAAACAAAAGGAAATACTTTTAGCTATTATTTCTGTGGTCACTAGCCTGTTTCCTGCCTTTGTTTCATTAGTAAATGGCCTTAGCCCATCACTTAATGGCAAGTAAGTGTATGTTACCTTCAATTGTTAATTTCCACTCAGAATTTCAAAAAGGCTAGTAAAATTCCTATACTTTATTACAAGTCCTTTTCTAATGATTTTACCTACATCTTTTTTTTTTTTTAATTGATTGTTATCTACAAGTAGCACATTACTCAGCCAAAAAGATGGAAAACCCAAGAATGGAGAATACGATTACCAAAAAAATGAGGCATTCACAGTTGTGCAAGTTTGAACACTGATCTAAGAAAACCTAAGACTTTTCTACATCTTCTCTGTCCTACCTCTAGCTCTACTGCAGCAACCTATCAGGAGAATGTTGGAGTATTTGTCTTTATGTTGGCTGGACTTCTTGACACAAAGATCTTGGCAGGGGTGAAGATACAATCAGCTAAATATGTCAGGATTCCACATCACCAGTAATTCTAATCTAGTCACCAAAGATCCAAAATCTGAATTTCTGTCCATGTATACAACCATCCATCTAATAAAATATTATTTAGCACCTGTAAAATACCAGTCACTTTAATACATGCTAATCTTGCAAAATAGGCTTGGAAGTTTGCAAGCTGTTTGTTCGATTCTCTTTCATTGTAAATTTAGATTATTTGACAACATTTAGAGAAGATTGCCATGTGCCATCAGCAAGGGCTTGGCATTTCCTTTGTTGTTTTTTTCTCTGTAACATGATGAGCATAAGGCAGGAGATCACTGAGTGAGATCACACTGAGAGGGGTCCCCAAAGCAAACTGACACCTTCTCCAACGTTGAATGAAGGAAGCTGTTCAATGGGTAATGGGACCAGTCTACCATATTTGCAGACAATGTTAATCCAGTTCAAAAAAACAGAGAAGCAACATCCTAGAAATCCTTAGAAAAAATGTGCAGAGTGCTTGCTCCATTTTCATTAGGAACAAAGATATGTGTTGAGTATAGTCCCTTTTGTCAAGGAATTTGTTTTATGGTTGGGGAAATGATTATAGGGCCTGTGATAAGCATTTAAAGATATTTGAGAAGGGCTAATTAACTCTGTCTTGGATGGGGGTGTTTTGTACTAAGCCTGAGAAAGGTTCTCAGTGAAATGGGCACTTCATCTGGATGATGAATGGGAAAATAGAAGAAGGATGCAGGTGATTTAAAAGTATATAAAAAAAAAAAATATACCATGTTTATATCAAGGTGCATGGGGAGGGGAGTCAGTTCTGGAACTGAAGGTTGACAGGGTAGGAGGGTACCTCCTAATTACCTAAATATGTAAATTTCAGTAAATATGCATGCTGCCATACTAAATTCGAGACACTGGAAATAGTGATGAACCAGACACACCTCCCTATGATTATTTAGCTTCTTAATGGAGTCTCTTGTTAAAGGCCTTGAATGCCAAGGTAAGGCAGTGGTGGCTGAGAAGCCATGGGTAAACCGTCATCAGTGGTATTGAAGCTGAATCTTCAACTTGGAGTCCCTCCCTACAATGTTCACTAGCTTTCTCCTAAACTGTTACCTCCTACTCCTTGTTCTCTTTCTAGTTTCTCAAAGTCACTTGATTCAGGGAACCTTTCCCGACCTCCTCTAGACTAGTTAGGTGTCCCTGCTCTATTGTCTCATGACTTCTCTACTTTTCCTTTGCCATACTTAGCACAGCCAGGGTGCGTCACTTACTGCTCATTGCTCCTGTGTGTCTCGGACATTAGCAGCGCAGGTGTAAGAATGGAAGAGACCCTTGTTTTCCCTGGTGCTTAGTAAGTGTGTGATACCAAGTAAGTGCTCGGTACTGAAGAATCACTGCAGAGAGGCTTCTGCTCTCTGAAGTCATTGTCAGATCTAGGAGCCTTTTAGGAGGGAGGGAGAGTTCTCTGCCCTCCCCTCACCTCCCACCCCCGCCCCAGAATACATGGGAACTTCATTGGCTTTGTCAACCTTTTTTTTTCCCCCCTCAATGCCCCACTTGGCGCTATTGTGTACAAAGCTATTGCTCCTTAGATTTCATTTGTAACTTTTAAATCATGATATTCTTTCTTCCCCTTTTAGTAGCCGCAGAGGCCCAAAACAGCCTAGCTAAAATTGAGAAATCAATTTTCAATTCTGCCATGAAAACAGTCAATGAACATTCTAGTGTTTCTTTAAGAAATCTAATTTGTTTTTTTAAGATGTAAAGCATCAAGCAGAGGTTTACGTGGTTCTTGGAAGATGTTTTGGAAGCAAATAGACTGGGTCTCTGTTATGAAACATCTTTAAGTTTGGCCAGGTTAAAATCTGGGTAGTTTGATTGAGGTTGTATATGTTTTGCCCTAGAAACAAAAAAGATGCATTAAATTACTGCATCATAGATTTCTACTTTTTCTAGTTATACACTTTGCCTGGGCATTGAAAAGCTTTTGTGTATTTTGCAATTTCAGTCTATTACAGATACGAGCATTCTGGAGCATATTATGGATGCAGTGGTGCCTCCAAGACTGAAGCTGTGCATGAAAGCCTGTCTTAAGGATAATGTTACAAATAAGGCAGTAGCGACAAAATAGTAGCAGAGTAGTATTTAGTGTTCCTGGATGAAAAGCTCTAGCTAAAATCCAGGTCTTGCTATTTTGGGGTAGGACATTCACAGTCCATTCATTCATTTCTATTTTCTTTATTCTACACTTACTAAGAGCTTATGGTGTGCCAATGGTGGTTTAGTTAAAAACCAGTGGCACAGAGGTAGGAGATAATAGTCTCTATCTTTGAACGACTCCTGCTTCAGTGCAATTCAACACATACTTATTGACCACCTACTATGTGTCAAACATATGGCAGGGAAATTTAGCCATGTTACAGAGCTGCACAGCCTCTGATTGTATGGTGGTTACATTCTAATGGGGAGAGACAGACAATTTTTTTTAAAAAGGTAAATGCAGTCAATTCTTGTTATTTGTTGTCATATTCTATAAAGTTGCCATAAACATTGAATTATTGAATACTGAACCATTGCTCCTAGGAGAAATACAAGGTTAGGTTCCTATGAGCCTCTGACCACAACATTTTATCAACCAATCAAGACGTAACATTGATTTATGTTTGCTTCTGTTTGAAGATGCCTTATTTAATATATATTATTGATTGGTATCATTGAACTCATGGCCAACAGAATTATAATTCATGCCTGAACAAAGTTAAATAATACATGCATCCTGAACTCAAAAATGCTAGATAGCACTTTAGTTTGGGGGCTGTTTTAAACAGCAAAATCACTGACAAAAAAACACAAAAAAGCAAAACTTAGGCGTTAAACAAGCTATAAATTCACCCTTAGAGCTAAAACAAGGCAGAGCATCACCTTGCTCAGCCTTAGCTGAGACTGTGTGCATTGAATGACGCAAATATTTCCCTACTCCGAATATGTCTGCAAATGACTATAAAAGCACAAGTAATCGTTTTGGAGTTACACATCAATTTCAGCAACTAAAGGAGTTTGTAAATAGAGAACCCATGAATAATGAGGTTCAACTCTATGCTGATGTCAGGCAATCACAAACACTATGAAAAAAATGTTGACTAAGGGATTAGACAGAGATTAGGCTGAGGTTGCTGTCCTAGGAAAGGTGATAGTTAAAGTTCAGAGAGGGTGATATTTGAGCAGTGGCTCGAAGGAGATGAGAGAGAAACTATGAAAATTCTTGGATCAATAGCAGGTGCAAAGCCCTGAGTTTGGCATCTGAAAAGCCAGGAGGGCTGGAATAAAGAGAGTGACCAGAAACAGTGGTATGCATGAGAATTCCAACTTGGCAGAAGGTGCCATCATAAACTCAAGGAAGGTTTCAAAGTGCAGGGAGTATCTTGAGCAGTAAATTGTGGACATTTCTCTGCCAGGGAACCCAGAAGTCAAGGGTACCGATATTGAAGAACGTTCCATGTGGAGGACATGACATTGGCAAAGGCACGTTTTGTGAAAAAGCTGAGTTTTTGGAGAGAATGTCAAAATGTGTGGAATGTTTAAAGAGGACAGGGTTAATAGAAGAAAGAATGCTGGGGAAGATGATTAGGGAGATTAATCTCCGATTGGCAAAGGCATTTTACATTACATGTAGAGTTCTGGTTATGAAGATGAACCGTGAGAAGTTCATCAGTATTTGAAAGAAGTAGAGAATGTTCCAACAGTAACCTGAAGGATGAGTTGGGAATAAAGAAGTGGGTAGTAAGTGCAGGCAGGGATTGATAGAGTGATTAGGATAGTGTTTGTGATAAGTGGAATTCCAAGACAATACTACAGTGGGGTTCTAGATGAGGAAGCATCTCATAGTTCCAGCAATGCCCTTGCTAACACTTTATTCTCTTAGGTATGATAACATGGGAAAGAGCCTTTAGAACCATTGTCATGGGGAAGTGCCTCGAGGCCAGAGCTACTTGCTTATTTGATTGATTGGTTGATTGATATCTAATTTAGGAGGGGGTGTATGTGACATGGCAGACAAGTGTTACTAAGTTCAGTTAGGCTGACTTTTAATGTGACTCTAGATCTCAGACAATCTGGAGGGCTCAAAGAGAAGAAACCAGACAAGACCTGGCCAAGGCAAAGGAAAGAGATGAAGACTTAACATTTCCTTCTTTTCTTGGAGTCCAATTCATCTTAACCTGGTAGGCAAAAGACAGAGCCTGAGAACTGAATTTCTCTTCAGGAATAAAGATGCAGTATTTCATAGGCTATATATTTTGGGATACTGGCTTTGGAAGATGGAAGGATTGGAATCTGCTACAGATAACAGAAATCAGCCAAAACTTCAGTTTAAAACAAATATAAAGCAAATGTCTACTAAGTGTTAAACACTGGTTGCTGGGAATACAGAGGGAATAAGACATGTCTCTGTCCTCAAAGAGGTCTCAGTCTAATAGACCAGATTCCCCTGTGGCTAACGTGGGCATGGATTGTAAAGCTTGAGTATGTAACAGTGAGGTGTCATACATTGGCTTCCACTATGTATAAAACTCACCAGCTCATATTCAGACCTAAACCTATTATGCCAGTTTCAACATCAGAACTTTGTAATGATGGAATGTTCCTTTTTTCTTATTATTAATTTTGCATATTAATTTGCTCATTTATTTAACAGTAGTAAATTTTTATAAGCAAAGACATTAACATTAAACAACAGTGAATTTCAAGGTGGTTTTTTTGTTTTTGTTTTTTCAAGATAAATTACAAACTTTTAAAAAAGTAAAATAGGGGCACCTGGCTGGCTCAGTTGGTAGAGCATGCAATGCTCAGCCTCAGGGTCGTGAGTTCAAGCCACACGCTGGGCATGGAGTGTACTTAGGGAAAAAAAAAAAAAAGGAAGAAATAAAAAAGTAGAATAGTAAATCATATGAATTAATACTAGGAAAATAAGCATTTAAACAAAAAATGTATTAATAATGTTGATAGAAAATAAAAAGGACCAAGCTATATGCATGAAGATGTTCATGAAGAGGTAAAATAATATTTGCAGTTTTGAAGAATCTCAATCTCTAACACTAGGCAGGGGTTAAATAAATTCTAAAGCATTCTTTAATAGGACATTTAAATCTATCAAAGGTAATGTTTTGTTTTGTTTTCTCCCCAGTGTTACGATGGAGCAACTTGGGAAAGCTTATGCCATAGCATTAATAATGTTTAGCACAAAGTATAGGTTACAGAATCGTGAGTGCTCTATAATTAAAACTGTGTACTGGGAAGTCTGAAGGAAATGGATCAAATTATTAAAAGCTAAAAGAAAGCTGGTGGACTTTTCAAATATGTCAGTATCATAATGGACAAAAATAAGATATGGGACTGTTTCAGATTAGAGGAGTCTAGAGAGACAAAAACACTAAATGCAGTGCCTGATCCTTGACTGGACCATGAATTAAAAATAAAACCCCAAAAATATTAGCTATATTGGGGAAAGTAGGAACATTTGAATTTTGACTTTATAGTAAGTAATAACACTGCTTACAAGAGGGAACAGAGAAGAGAATACAAGAGAATTTATATTCAGATAAAAGATGGAAGGAACAGATGCCTAACCACGCCATGCATGAGTAACGATAGTGGGTTCTATTGGAAGTGCTAGAAGAGTATACTGGAAATTCGTTATGGCCGAGGGCTAATATTAGCAAACTGGTTTACCACTCTGGGCTCCCATGACCAATCCAAGTAACATAGTCTGTGCCCAACCATAGCAGGTGCCTCATGGTTCCATACTTTTCAACTTGAGTGTTCTCTCTAGAAATGTTTCTCTTCTCTCCTTTTGTCTCACACATTGCCAATCTGTTACTTGAATAGGGTGGATTGACAATGACCCTTCAGTACATAGATTAGGTTCAAGGAGCTTAAGATGATTTAACAATCCTGAGATATACCTTTCAAATTCCTAATTTTAAATTGATGGTTTACAGTCTTCGCTAAAACCTCTTCTCTTTGCCATGCTATTGCTTAATGGACCTGTCCCCACTGCCTATTCCTCTTTGTACTCAAGATCAGACCACTCGTGATGTAACGTGAGGCATTTGGACAGGAGACTGGAATTCCCATCCCTAGAAATCAGCAGGGTCTTGTGGAAATGACCACTTAGCTGGGTTCAAGGCATTGGGTTTGGAGAAACTGGATGGAGGAAATGGAAGGGTGCCTTCTATCAGGAAAGACTGAGAGACTCTGAAGACTGGAGACCAGAGATGGGGTGCTAAATGATATTAGAGAATTACTGTGACCTTGGTTAGATAGGATAATTATATGATGGTAAGGTTGGAGAATTTCTGCATTTTATGATCTAACATATTTTAGAGTAAAGACTCATGGTATCTGTAGTTAACTTTAAAATGGTTCAAGGAAAAAAATCACATAGGTACAGATGGAGCAAATAGGGGAAAATACTAGTTGTTCAGCCTTGGTGGTGGATTATGCTACTTGCCTTCTACTTTTCTGAATGTGTGAGAAGTTTTATGATTAAGAAGTTTGAGACCTGTCATCTCCAAAGAAAAATTTATGCTTCACAACTTGTCTGAGAGCTACTCTACCTTTGTCTCATACCACTTGCCACCAGGAAGCAGTGCCCTCAAGACAGTTTTGTATCTCAGAGAAGAGATGAAAACAAATGGCAGTTGTTTCTGTGGCCTGGTGTAGAACCCTGATGATCTAATTCAAGAGTGATCATCAAAATAGCCACCAGAGTAAAAAGTAGAGCAGTTGAAAAGATGGACAGACAGACATACAAGGATAGCCACCACTCAGTTTTATGACCTTGGGCAAGTTACTTTATCTCTCTGTGCCTGTTTCCTATCTGAAAAATGGACATAACAATAGTGTCAATGGTGTTAAGAGGATAAAAGGTGTTAATGCATGTGAGACACTTAGAATGGGGTTTAGTATAATTTTAATACAGTTTGGCTGTGATCTGGCTTTTCTCTGGATGCATTTGGAGAATGTCACACACACAACACTGACTCATTGTGTGTGCACTGCCTTTCCCTTGGAAGAAAGGGGTCCTTCCACAGCGGAAGGTTAGGCTCCCTCTAAAATGAAACCAAATTAGCAGTTTGGTGTTTGGATGCTCGAAGGGTGCCAACAACTTTCATTGAGGAGGTTTAAGGAGTTGTCAGAACACCTGGTGCATTTCTCTGTTCATTGACAAAGGAATCTGTCAAGTCACTGTCAACATGTTTCCACTTCCATCCAGCTATACTGCCATCATTAGCCACTGCTTCATCTCTGCAAAAGTGTAACACTGAGCTCTTATACTTTGAGAGACTGTGTTAGCCAGCTGGAGCCAAAGAGGGAAGCAGGAGTTTGGCAGGTTCTATTATGGCAAAAATGACAGTTTTCTTACTGTATGGACACACTTGTACACATAATCAATGGCTGTTGCTACTCCTACGTACAGGCCATGTCATCTTTGTACAATATTGGAACTGGTACTCATTGATTCTAGGAACCTTTCCTGTAGTATCATTACGTTATTGGCAAAATCAGTTACTAGAGCCTGTAAATGCACATTTACTTATGTACTGCTTTTATCTGTTTTGATTTAGTAATTGGATATCAACTGATGAGCACCACAGCAATGTCATTTAGATGAGCTGAAGTGAGTTATCCTTATTTATTTAGTCCTTAACTTTGCAGTCAAGATTTGAGTGGTGTCTGCACTAATAAAGCAAATTGAAGACTGGGGGCAACTACCAAATCGATTCTATCAAAAAGACTGAGCCTGAAGCTTTCCATGCATGTCTATGATACGTGAATGTATAAGCGCACTGGGTCCATATGACCCAGGTTGGTTAGCAAACACACTTAGCAGTGACCACTCAAATTTCCCTGTTTTCCGGGGGGCATTCATGTACCCCATACCCAAAACAACCTGTTACATCTCAAGTGTAGTCCTGCAACTTGATCACAAACAGTGTAGGGTGAATCCTTAAGCTCAGCAAACATTGCTGAGATGATGAAACACTAATTTTTTTTTAAATTCTCAATAGTTCTTCTTTCCCTGAAGTTAAGAAACATATGGATGTACAAATGCTTATACTCTGATAGTAGTAGTATTTATTGGACACTTAAAATGTTCTAGGAGCTCTGCTGAGCATTCAATATTTACAAACCCTTTTAATACTTCCAGCAAGCCCTGCGAGACAGATACCAATATTATCCCTACTTTACCAAAGGACATCTGAGGATTAGACAGATTAACAAACACATCCAATGTCATATCAGATATCTCTACCTTCTTCCAAGTATGGGTTTTGATAAAGCAAGAAAGGAGTAAGAGAGGTGGAGCTAATGTCAAGGGGCACGGATATTTCTTATTCAACAAACATTTCCCAGGTGTCTACCATGTACCAGGCAGGGAGGCATAGTCAGCCTCAATAAGTCAGGACAACATCGCTGTTGCTCACTCCGTTTTATGTCTAGCACCTGTCCTGCCTTGGTTTCTTCCCCAGAATTCCATTCCCTAATCCCCATGAATGTCTAGCTTGTTGCAGGAGGCACTGAATCCTGTGAAGTACTTAGGACGTCTCAGTGACTGAATTGGCAGCAGGGATGCTTAGGTTCCAGGAGGCTGAGAAGCACTCCTACAAACAGTGAAATACCGTGACAGCAAATCTGACATGTGATAGTCCTTTGTTCACAATCACCTTCCTTCTCCCCAGAGGAACCAGTGCAGGATAGATTCTTTAAGAAAGAAATGCTGTGTTTGTAGGGACTTGGAGGATAGTTCTGAAATGGACAATGTGATCCCAGTCCACTCTGTAAACTCGGAGAAAAGTCTATGGCTGGAAGCAAAAACAAAAGTTGACAAATGTCCAGACTTGGCCTTCCCCAAAAGAAGATAAAGGTAGTATTACCTAAGTCAGTGATAGGGGAAGAGATGGGAATTGGTGGTTAAGGAGAGGTCTCTTGTGTCACACTTCAGGGATTTAAATCCCAGCTTTGCTCTATAAACTGATATCTTGTAATATACCACTAAGCTCCAGCTTCCTTGCCTTTCAGTTGGCAAAATCAGGATGGTGATACTAGGGACAGTGCAGGACACCTAAGAAGATATTGTTATCATCACCCTCCCCCCTCACCCCCACCCCTCGCACTATTCACCTCCATCTCTTTCACCGTCCGACCAGCATACTTATCATCATTGAAAACTAGTTATCTATACAAGACAGTGGAATTCAGAAGAATGGTCATATCTAAACTTAGCTGGTGACCTGTTTCACTGGATGAACACGTCTCATAGGATGTGATTTAAACACAAATGGATATGAGACTTGGAACTGCCAGTTGTGCTACTATGTACTAGAGAGTGCTTAGCTCTGAACTCCATCTTCAGTGCAATCTGTTAGGCCCTGGGGGAGGAGCATTCCCGGTCTATATACAGTGTGTATGGAGATTATATTTTGGCAAAGAAAACATATGTGCAAAGTTAAAAGGTAGATTTTTGTATCACTTCAGAAAATAAGAGTGGTCTCTAGATAATAGAGTTTGGCTAAATAAATACTTTAATTTTAATTTAGTCAATGGAGTTTGGCTAAAGAAATAATTTTGGTTAAAGAAGTATTGAAATATTTTAAATAAATTTAACTTAATTAAGAAGATTCTTAATATCAGGGCTGTCTTGAAAATATGGGTTGTTGTGTTGCTACAGAGAATAGCACTGACGAATACTTCCAAACAATTAGTATCCTCTAAGATAGTTACAGTCCCCAGGGTTATGTCACCTCAGACTGCCATAATGCTCACACTATTCCATCCATCACAACTACCTGCCTCACTGGGAGGGTGTAGAACAGTCAGTAAAGACTTACCAAGTCCCTAACATGAGCCATCTTCTATTCCAGATTCTAGGGCTGGTACAGGTGCACAAACATATGAGGTATAACCCTAGCCCTCAAAGAACTTCCAA
>JAPYYM010003336.1:0-11288 GCA_028534135.1 Potos flavus
GAGGGATAGGTGCGTAGGTGCATGGACTCATGGATGGATGGATGGATGATGGATAGGTGGGTAGGTGGACATAGATGAATGGATATATGGAAGAATGGATGGATGGACGGATAGATGGATGGATAGATGGACAGGTATGTAGGTGGATGGATTGATGGATGATGGATAGGTGGGCAGGTAGACATAGATGAATGGATATATGGAAGAATGGATGGATGGATAGATGGATGGATGGATGGATAGAGGGACAGGTGCGTAGGTGCATGGACTCATGGATGGATGGATGGATGATGGATAGGTGGGTAGGTGGACATAGATGAATGGATATATGGAAGAATGGATGGATGGATAGATGGATGGATGGATGGAAGAAGGATGGGCGGTGCCCAGGTGAGTAAGAGGATCGATGGATGGATGGATGATGGGTAGGTAGGTGAATGGATGGATGGAAAACAGAACGGAATCCATTGAATAAGGACTATGTCTATGACCCATCCTTGAAAAGAAAGGACATGCAAACGCCTGCTCCCACATGGATGAACCTTAGGAACATCATGTTCAGAGAGAGACGCCAGACACCAAAGGACAAACATTTCAGCATCCCATTTATATGACATGCACAAAACAGAAAAATCCATGAAGAAAGTAGGTTACAGGTTACCCAGGGCTGAAGGACGAGGGCCACAGGGCGTGCCTGTCGAGCACATACAAGATTTCTCTCTGGGTTGCCCCCAAAACCTCACGAACACAAAGTGGTGGTTAGGGTTTGCACGACACCGTGGCACCCAGGGCACTGAACTGTACACTGAAAAATGATTAAAATGGCAAAACTTGCATTATATACACTTTAGCACAACTTTTGTAAACAGTGAGGAGAAAAAAGTGTAGCCCATATAGTGAGAGATTTCTCCTCAAAACAGCAGCGGAAATGATCTATTTCGAGGAAGCCAAAAAGGAAAATTTCCAAGCTAAAGTCGGAGCTGGGACTGCAAGGGACCTGGGCTTGAGTCTGGGAGCTGAAGAGCAGAGCAGACTAGAGTGTAGGAATCTGGGGACGGCGCTGCAGCAAGCCCCCTCCAGCAGACTTGCCTCAAATGGCAGCTCCACGGTGTGTGGGGAGGGGCTTGCAGCCCTTTCCCCTGCGGCTCGCTCCAGAGGAGACACAGCCATCACAAAAGGGCCCCCAGGAGGACCCGCCCTCTCTCCAACCCGCCTTTGTCCTGCAAAGGGCCCCCGGAGGTGCTGGAAAATCCGGTGGGCTCAGATTTCAAAGCCCCGGAGAAAATAGGTTCCTCTAGGTCCGGGGACCTTCTCCCTGCCCCACAGGGAAATGGTGCCCTTTTAACAGAGAAATAAACCACCAGTCCCTGAGTCAGGACCCAGCTGACCACAAAACACCGTTTAGACCAGGGAGAGAGCCCACATAGTGTGCAAAGGGCCTGAAGGGTGGTCGGTTTGGCTTTGCAACTGTGGCAAGCGCTCAACCCTCCCCCAACAGCAGGGAAGCAGGCCAGGCTCTCGGTAAACACACAGGCGGGACCCTGTGCCAATAAAACTTTATTAAACAACCCGAGCAGAGGGCAGGTCAGCAGGGGGCTGCCGGTTGCTGACCCCTGATTTAGGGGCACACATTACATCTGCCCCAAACTCAGCGTCTGACCCCCATCCCTATCTCCTTCCACTCGGCACGGCCCCAGGGCTGGGCACTGAGAACCCTTCCGGCCCTTCTGGGGTAAGAGGTCCCCAAGCACTTACCAATTCGAAAGAACACATGCCTATTCTCCCCTACCCCCAAACAAATGAATCCCTCTCTTTCCCCCCTGTTTTCCTTCCCTGGTTCAGAAAGACCTCATTTCTGTTTTTCGGAAACGACTCGATTCAGGCAGTTGCAGATTACCGTTATGACACGCACGCACACGTTAGGTCCTGTCTCCGTGTTCTCTGCTAAAAATACCACAGCTGACCCTATTTTATGATGAAATCCGCTAATGATAAATGATGATACACTCCCTCAACGCCACGTGGGGGGGGCCCTAATTGAGCCGGCTTTGTTTCCGACGCTAACCACGGAATAGAAGATGTCACCATAAATTCGGCCGCGTTGGCGGAGACGCCAGGACTGGAGGCACAGTTGTGAATACCGTCAGAATGGTTCCTTCTCAATCTTCGCACCTTCCACGCTGCTTGGCTGTGAACCTAAAGTCATACTAAAAAATAAAGTCGCTTTAAAGGAAAAAAAAAAAAAAAGGTTTCTCTCCAAAGATGTCCGGGGGAGAGCTGTGCAAGGCACATCTGTGGGAATGCATATTTTCCCCCAAAATCACACACAGAAGGACAGAGGGCGCCACCCAAGGGGGCGTCTGTGTCCAGCTCATGGCGGGTCACGGAATAGACGCAGTCCTAGCCATCGGCATCATCTCGCCAGGCAGGGAACCCACCCACAGGTAGAAAACCCCTCGACATGTTCGATCTTTCTGGAAAACCGCTTTATCCATTTGATACAACCGAGTCCGCCGTGAATTTTCTGATGTCACCCGAGGCAAAATGGTGCAAAGGGTTTGTAAAGGTGTGATCCAGGAG
Source organism: Potos flavus (assembly GCA_028534135.1). Taxonomy (NCBI): domain Eukaryota; kingdom Metazoa; phylum Chordata; class Mammalia; order Carnivora; family Procyonidae; genus Potos; species Potos flavus. Next base: position 2,581 of record JAPYYM010003336.1, read on the forward strand.
AAGCACGAGAACATAATTAACGAGGGAGAGCGGACCCGGGCAGGTGGGTCCGGTCTGACGCACCCGGCCAGCGAGGGGTTCACTGTGACACGTGCTGGTTCTGTTCTTCTCTGAACTCAGTCTTCCTGCACGTGTGAGTCCACTCGGGGTTTTCTGACACATCCCACAGACGGAGCAGCTTCAATAGCACACACGTATTCTCTCCCGGTCCTGGAGGCTGAGACGCTGAGAGGCTGAGATCCAGGCAGGGCTGAGGCTGGGAGTCTGAGATCCAGGCATGGGTGAGGCTGGGAGTCTGAGATCCAGGCAGGGCTGAGGCTGGGAGTCTGAGATCCAGGCAGGGCTGAGGCTGGGAGTCTGAGATCCAGGCATGGGTGAGGCTGGGAGTTGAGATCCAGGCAGGGCTGAGGCGGGGGGTCTGAGATCCAGGGCGGAATGAGGCTGGGAGTCCGAGATCCAGGCAGGGCTGAGGCTGGGAGGCTGAGATCCAGGCAGGGCTGAGGCTGGGAGTCCGAGATCCAGGCAGGGCTGAGGCTGGGAGTCTGAGATCCAGGCGAGGCTGAGGCTGGGAGGCTGAGATCCAGGCAGGGCTGAAGCTGGGAGTCTGAGATCCAGGCAGGGCTGAGGCTGGGGGTCTGAGATCCAGGCAGAGCTGAGGCTGGGGGTCTGAGATCCAGGCAGGGATGAGGCTGGGGGTCTGAGATCCAGGCAGGGGTGAGGCTGGGAGTCTGAGATCCAGGCGGGGCTGAGGCTGGGAGTCCGAGATCCCGGCAGGGCTGAGGCTGGATCCCCCTGGAGGCTCCCGGGGAGAACCCATTCCTTGTCCTGGTCAGAAGAACACGGGCTGTGTGTATGCCTCTCCCGAAGCATTGACTGGCCTTCTGCACCCTATTTCCAAATAAGGTTCCCGTGCGAGGTTTCAGGTGCACATGAATTGTTGGTGGGGTGACACCATTCAACACCACGTGCCGTCCATGTACCTTCCAAAACTGGGAGGCTAGAACTTTCTGGGGAATCCCTTTTGTGCTGCAGAAACGTCTGCCTTACAACCTCCAACACCCCCCACCCCGCACATACAAGAACCCTACTCCGACCCCAGAACAGAGGCACTGCCAAGTCCCTTCTGACTCCTCTGTGCCTCCTGCCGTCTGTCCCCTGAGCCGGGAAACACACACACCAGGCTGCTGGCAGGTGGACCGCAAATCCTCCGTCCTAGGGGACACTTGTCTGGAGCCTCGGCCCCCATCCCAGCTGCCTCCTCACCCCGAAGGAGAAATAGACTCCCCCCGGCAAGCACACCGGCGGCTGGGGGTTGAGCAGACCTTTGCCTCACTCCCAGATATGTGTTTCCCCAAAACAGTGCGGAAAACGTATTTTTATACATTACAAATGGTCACCTGCATGGCTCTGTCGGTGAAGCCTGTTTTCGGCTCAGGGTCCTGGGATCGAGCCCCACATTGGGCTCCCTGCTCCACGGGGAGTCTGCTTCTCCCTCTCCCTCTGCCCTCCACTCCCGCTCTCTCTCCCTCTCCAATAAAGAAAATCTTCCAAAGACAAATATTCTAAAACTATGCCAAAGGAAAAAAAAAAAATACAAGCAATACACCCAAAATGCTAGCCGTATAAAGAGCCACGTCTCCCTCCCTTTTTCTGTTTGTGGAATTTTCCTTCGGAAGCACACAGGCGCGGCTTTTAGGAAGGGACAGGAATGACCAGTCTGTTTTCTCAAGATTGGACATCAGCAGATCGCTCCGGGAATCTTGCGGAGAATTCTTCTGCAAACAGGAGGCACGTCTGATTATTCTGGTTTCCACGCACCGCCGACCCTCACTGTCTCCGCTTTACCTACTAAAGCGGATTCCCCACTGGGGAGGCCAAGCGGGGGAAGGGGCATTACTCGTTCCCGGTTATGTTCCCTGCGCTTTACCCAGGAGGCATCGCCACCGCCCACGGACAATGGGCAGTCGAGCGCTTCGGAGACAAGACCCAGGGGAGCCCATGCCGTGCGTTCTAATCCGAGTGTGGGAGAAGGGGAGGCGAGGCGTCCCCTGCTCAAGCAGGCAGGCAGCGCGAAAATGGGTCAACTTCTTCTTCCTCTACACCGTGTGCTAGCCCGGCCTTCAACTGATTAGACGAGGCCCACCCACACCGGGGAAGACCAGCCGGTCGCCTTACTCCATCCGCTGATTTCCCAGCCTCTTCTTCTCCAGAAACCCTCTCACGGACGCACCCGGGATCGCGTCCAACCAGGGCAGCAGGGGCCAGGGAGGCCGAGACATAGAATGAAGGCCTGGAGTGCCACGCATGGCCACCCAAGGCGCGTCTGGCAGGCGCACCTTCCGTCCTCCCCGCCCTTCCGGCTCTTGCTCAAGAACCAAAGTCTCTTGATTGGATTTCTCATGCGCGCTGCCCGAGGTCGGGGTCCATGGGGCTCCATTGCACACGCGTCTGCCTGCACGCACCCCGAGATCTGGAGTCCCCCCAGGCCTCCTCTGACGGCCTCGGGCATCTTCCCGGTGCCTCGCCACGTCCTTCTGTCACTTCCACGAGCGTGTCTGGGGTTTTCGGCCACCCTCCCCGGCACGGACTGACCTGGCCACGCTCCGGGCATGGGGACGCGTCTTGGCGAGGATGAACAAGGAAATGGCTTTAGGATGAGTCTTTGCGAGGCGGGCAGGTGAGGGAAGCGCTAAATTAAACCCACAGGGTCCGCTCCCTTTCCTTTTATTACTGTGCTTCCAATAGACTCTTTATTTTGCAAAATATATCGATCGGTCGCCGACTCCCGGATAATGGGCTCCGCCAGTCTGTTAGGAGGATTAAATTATTAGCGATCAATGGAGCCCCTTGGACCGCTGGAACATGTGTCCTGGGTAAATAGATGCGAGCCCCTTCCCGCCCCAGCGCTCCCCGGAAACGTCTCCGTTCGTTTGCAGAAGATGAATCTTCCATTTATTCAGAGCAAGAGGGGACGGGGACGCGGGGGACCGGAGCAGCCCTGGGGAGCCCGTTCGGGATGCAGTCCACGGCCCTTGGCACCTGCTGGGCGGGGCTGAGCTTTGCTCCCTGGACGCCCGTCCCTCTCCTGGATGCTGCCGGTGTCCTCCAGCCCGTGACGGAGGAAGGCGTCCCCTGTGTCCACTCCCTCTCTGTGGCCGCACTCTGGCGTCCTCTTGGCAAGCAGACATGGAACCCACGGGGGGCAGACCCTTGGCGACAGGGACCCAACGGCGTCGCCGAGGAGGCAGGTCCACACGGACCGAGGACAGCGTGGGCCACAGTCGGGTCCCAAGGGGCTCACCGCGGTCTGCTCCCAGGAGCAGCTCCCACTCCACATCCCATATTGGGCACGTTGCAGAACGAATCAGGCTTGTACCCACCGCTGCTGATGGGTGACCGTGCCCGGCGCTGAGCCCGTCCCCGGCTTTCCTCAGCAGCCTGTCGAGGGGACGGCAACTCGCCCATGACCACGAGGCTTCAGTTAAATATGGCACTCGCACCTCCCGGGCACGTCCCACATGCCCCGCGATCCCGGTGTTGTGGTCAGGGGCTGACTGTGAGCTGTTCCAGCCTCCGAGAGAGGACTTTCCTTCCCACGTGAACCGGCAGAGGCCAGTCTCCCCGGTAACTGCCTCTCCCGTGTCGACTTAAAAGGCTTGCGGGAGAAACAGGCAAAACCATCATGAAGACGTTGGTACCCAGAATCGGCAAATGGGCCTCATCCAAGCAGATGTCCCCGCCGGACCTCCGTGCCGAGTCCCCACCCGAACGAGGGTCCGAACCCCGCGCTCTGGGGCCCGTCCACTGAACCCAGCCATCCGTCCGTCCCTCCAACCCTTGTCACCCCGAGATCCCCCCTGGCCACTTCCTCTTTGTTATTCCTCCTATTCAAATTTTTTTTTCACTTCGCAGCCCAGCGCACGCCGTCCAGCGCGTCTGTCTTTAATCGATCTAATTATCAGAAAATGCACTTTGCAATCAGCCCCGAACAACACCGGCCTTATTTTCCACGGTGCCAGCCAGCTGTTTTGAGAGGTACAGCTCGAATCTCACTCCCGCCACATGTTCGAGCAGATGAAAGTAATTTTGTGCTCAACTGTCTATAAGTAATTAGGCTGTGATGTAAAGGGGTCTTTATGCATCCGTTCGGAATGAAATATACGGAGTAATTATGAGCAATCCTCTCCCTTAGTAAGACACACCTTATGCATTTTACATGAGCCCCCATTATTAGCATAACCTGACTATCAAAGCCCCACGGATCTACTGTCTTCCTTTTCATGTAACCCGCTGAAATTCCCCAGAAATATAATAATTTGAAAACAGGGACGCTGGTGATTTGTTTCAGCTGTGATTTGTTATGTTCCCGTCTTCTTTGTCATCCGTCTGGTTAGGCGCATCCACCCCCCCGCCAATCCGCACCGGCCGGCGGGATCCCCCAACCCCCACCTACCCTAGGTTCTGCACAGACAACTCTTCCTCCTTCCCCCACCACCGGGCATTAATATGCAGGAGGGGTCTTCGAGCCGTCCTGCGTGTCAGACACACAGACCGAATCCCTTAATCTTATTAATTAGGAGGTCAGAAGAGAGCTGTGTGTTGCTAAATAAAGTCACAGGGGCTCCCCGGCCGAGGTGGCCGGCCGCCGGCTTCAAAGACACGGCCAGACGCGTCCGCCGCCACGTGCTGGCTCTGTGTGGACCCGTGGGGGTCCGGGGCCAGCGGCCGGAGAAGCACTCCGGGACACCTTGCCCCTGGGGCGGCGTGGGAGCTGGCGGTCCGAGCGTCCCCCAGGACCGGCCACACGGTACAAGGCTGTCCTTGAATCTGGCCTGACAACTGCGGACCATCCCGGCCCACGGGCGTTTTGGAGACCGAGGCAGAAAGAAGCGCAGCAAGATGGTGACCATGTGTCTGAGATGTTCGATTTCTCTTCTGCAAGACCCAACAGGTCCCTGCACAGAGGGGGACGTGACTGGGCCACACCCCACGTCCACCGTGTCCTCACTGTCCTCTGGGCGTGGATGTCAGCAGGGTCCTGTCCGTCCTGCAGGAGTCCCCACGTCCACCATGGATGAGACACCGCATGTCCCATGTCTACACCTTCCTCTCGGCCTGGACGTCCTGAACATCTGCAGGATCCCGTCTCTGCTGTGACCACCTCTGCCCCTTTTCATTGAATGCCTGGATCACGAGCACCGGATCCTGTCTCAGGGTTCCCAGAGTCCCTTCCTGGATCTCCGTCCATCCCAAAGCTGACCCCAAACCCACCACTACAAGGCCAGTGTGTCTCATAAGCACCACAACCTTCCTACTCCCACCGTAGCTGGTGGACAAGGGCGATTCCCCCCGAAAGGGAAAGAGCCAGGAATCCCAGCCCCCAGCCCCTTGACTCGCAGACAGGCTGACCCAGAAGAGGGGTCTGCCAGGGACCTCTCACATGCAGATCAGGCAGACATGCTGGTGGGCCAGGATCACCCCGGCCAGGCTCTGAATGTGGGTGACGTGGGCTCCCGTGTGCGGCCATGCCCTTCCTGCCGGTGACCTCATTATCCTCAGGACAAAGCTGTCCGAAGTGCTCTGCTCACAGGAGACTTGAGGTCTCAAAGGCTTGCTGTCCCCATGATGGTGCCCTGTACCCGTTAAGCCACCAGGTCTGTGGGTGAGGTCAGTGCCCGGGACACCCCACAGACCAGTGTCTTCACCGTCAGCCCCAAGCAGGGACTGGGCTTGGCCAAGGCATCCGCTCTGCCCCTTCCCACACTGGGGTCCCCACTGTCCTACAGGCAGAGGCAGGTGGAAACTCCAGTGCCCTTTCCAACACAAGAGGTGAAGGGGAACAGACTGTGCCGCTTGCCCATGAAGACCATTTGGAGGAGAAGCAGCTGCGAACCAGCAGATATGAAAAAGGTCTCTACCATCCCCCCATCCGCCTAAAAACAGGGCATAAACTTAGAGCTATAAATGCATCTCCCTGCTGACCTAGTAAACAGGACACAGACTTGGGTCTGCATAACTAATCTCATTAAATAACCTTATTTTCCATGAACTCCCTCCAAGGTTACCTTCCCACAATTTCCACAAAAATCCCTTTTCCTTCAGCATTCCGTGTTCACAAATGTATCCCCCTTTGTTAAAAATGATCTATACGTTCCCCATCTAACCACCTCTCTCAGTGTTTCCTTCCTTTTCCATGAGGCTTCTCCCTGCCCCCCACCAGACCCGCGCATACATAATAAGGCTTTCTTCCCGTTTCTCTGGATCTTATCAGTTTCATTTGCAGGCCCCAGTCACAGAACCTAAGAGAATAGAGGAAAGGTATTTTGTCTCATGCAAAGGGCTCAGCACAATGGAAATCAATGCTTCCATCAAGGGAGGTGGGCACAGTTCTTCCAATGAGTTTCCATGTCCCTCAACCCATCCCCCAGCTCCTCCGCGGGGGGCTGGGGGGGCAGTAACAAATAATTTAGTAGGGGAGGGGATAGGGACCAGAACAGATGGCAAAAGTCTTCGCGAGTTCCGAACTGAGCTGATGAGCCCAATCAGAGCAGAGGAAATAGGATAAGGAGGGAGAGGGTAAATCAGTGGGATTTGGGTACCTTGTGGGGCGAGGCAGGGACCAAAGGACCCCACTCACTTTCTGATCCACTGAGACCCCTGCGGGGTAGTGTGGCCGTTCTGGAGGACAGGGACAGGAAAGAGGAGGAAAGGGTACAGACACAGCCCAGAGAGGGTCCCTGCAGGTGGGCAGGGGTGCAGAGCTCAGCAGGGAAGGGTTCCCACGGCTAAGGTGCCCCAGCCCATGCTCCTGTGTCAGAGGCAGCTGCCAGCCCCTGGCCTGTGGTCCTGCAGTCAGGAAAGGAGGAAGGACCTCAGTAGGCGTGACCAACTCTTTGGTACTCCCAGCCCCAGCGGCCTCGACGTCCCCCTACCCACCTTGTAAAATGCCATCACTCCCCTAAGAGGCTGATGTGAGATATTCCTGCACTCAGTGCTCCCCTACCTTGTCTCCCTCCAGAAAAAAAAAAACATCAAGGAAGACTCAATGTTTCTGTCCTGGGTGTTCTGCAAACAGTGCAAAACAGGTGTTCTGCAAACAGTGAAAGAAGCCTCACTTCCTCTGAGCACCTGCCTTCTGCAGGAGCCCAACCACGGGATCACCGTGTGAGGCAGCGACCCCACTGCTAGGGCCCTGCACCCCACATGAGAAATATACGTTCCAACACAAGCTTGCCCATGCCGCCCCCGCAGAGAGACCTCGAAGACGCGAACCTCGGGGACAGAAGCAGACACACGAGGCCCCATCGTGCACGATCCCATTGATACAAAATGTGCAGGACGGGGAAATGCACAGGCAAAAACTAGGTTCGTGGCTGCCCGGCGCTGGAGAGAGGTATTCCCTTTATAGGTGATGTCTCCTCCACAGAGAGGCTCCTTGGGGTCACCGCTCTGGCCCCCGACCGCACTCCTCTCGACCTTCACATAAATAATCAGGTCGTATTCCCCCAATTTATTTGCCTGCACTGTAGGTGGTGGCCCCTCCCCCGTAACTGTGGGCTTGGGAAGCATCCAGCTTCTTTTTCTCGTTCTGCTAAAGCAGTTAAGAGATCTAACCCCCTAATAGCCGCAGAGAAAAGGGGAAAAACACACCCACCACGCACGCACAGGCGAGGGGGGAAGACGATTATTTTCGACACTTAAATCCTCCCTGCTTTCGGGCTAATTGCTCCGTTGGAAACGTCCTGCAGGAGAGAGAAGTCAGAAGCGTATTTTTTTTTCTTACCTCATCTGCGTTGCACTCTCGTCCCTGAGGATCCCGGCGTTTCTGCACAACGTCGAGTTGCCGTCTGCAAGGGCGTTTGACGCCGGCAGGGCAGGAAGCCTCTCTCAGGCAAGGCTGGCGTGCGGGGCCGGGTGGCCGGCGTGCTCGGGAACAGATAACGTGGCTGACCTCACCAATCCGTGTTCCCAGAAAGCATGGATCCTGGAATGCACAAAAGAGCACTGTGTTAAAAAAAAAAAAAAAGAAATCCAACCCCAACCACCAGAATGTGGTTGTCTGGGCGCCTCCTTGCTCTTCCCCTGGGGGAGGAAAAACAAAAAGCTATCATTTGGCATATTTTTTAATTAAATGAAATTGTAGTCGAAATGTTTAGTGCACTGGATGAGGTCTGGGGAATGAAGAGAAACATGTCAGATACTGAGAATGCGAGAGGGCACAGGCACGGTTTCAGCCAGGGAGTGGTCAAGGACTCACTGGGGCTCCTTTGGAACCAAACAATGCACGGGGCATCCCTGGGTTTTTCTCCTGGTGTCCAGATGCCAGCGTTCTCTCAGGATGCCATCCATCCCCGTCCCTGCTGTCCATCGGTCACCAGCATCCCCCATCGTCCCCCGTGCTCCTCCGGGGCATGAGCCAGTTGGAGAAGACCTGGGCAGAGGTCTGGCAGAAGCTAGCTGAGACCAGGTCCCTGCCCCGGGAAGGTCTAACTAGGACTGTGCCGGCAGCAGAAGCTTCTGGCATGGAAAGCCCTTGGCCATCTGGCCCCGATTAGGGCGTCCTGCACAAGAAGGGGCACGGCCGATGCTAGTTTTCTTGCCTCATCCTTCTGGGGTTGCTCTCCTTCTAGTTCATGACCCAACACACTGTCTTCCCCAATTGCAAGCTTTTCGGGTGTCTCTGTCAGCAGCCTCAGAGGGCACGCTTT
>JAPYYM010003337.1:0-11287 GCA_028534135.1 Potos flavus
GTAATCCATTAACAAATAGGAAAATCTAGATGAAATTCTTATAGATTCAGAAAAACCACTTGATAAAACTAAGTAACTGTTAACATAGACTCTTAGAAAATTGGAAGAAAAGGTAACTTTCATATCCTGATAAGATATCTACTAAAAATCTACAGCAAACATTATACTTAATGGTGAAACTTAAAACCTACTCTTTAAAATCAGAAACAAACAAGGGTATGCCCTTTCTCTGCTTCTACTTCAATTACTATTTTAGTTTAGCCATCTCCATAGACAAGAAAAAGAAAAGGTATTAAATTGGAAAGTTGTGAACTCCACTATTCATAAATAATATGATTATTTACCCAGAAGTTCCAAGAGAATCCATAGGCAAACAAATCAACCTAGATTCAAGATTAACACACACAAGCCGGTAGCATTTCTGTGTTCAGCAAAAGTCAGTTACAAAATGTAGTATTAAAAATTACAGTTCAAAAAAAAATTACAGTTCATACAATAGCAACAAAAATCATATAGTTTCTAGGAGTAATTCTAACAGTTTAAGCATGATCATTATTTTTAAAATTATAAAATTTTATGGAACAACATCAGAGGCAACCTAAGCAGAGTGATATACCATATTCACAGATGAAAAGATCTTAAAGTGGGTAATTCTCTTCAAATTATGTCATTTCAGTCAATAATCCATTAGGGTTTTTGATGAAATTTGACCAGTTGTTCTTAAACTGTCATGGAAGGATCAAGGACCAGTAAAAATGAAGGCAGTGCTTTATTTATTTTTTAAGATTTTATTTATTTATTTGACAGAGAGCTCAAGCAGGGGGCGTGGCAGACAGAGGGAGAGGGAGAGGCAAGCCCCCAGCTGAGCAGCGGGCTTGATCCCAGGATGCTGGGATCCTGACCTGAGCCGAAGCAGATGCTTAACCAACTGAGCCATCCAGGTGCCCCAAGGCAGTGTTTTAACGTAATAAAAGAGGCTTTACTTAAATGTCAGTTCCATGGAGGGCACACACTTTGGTTTGCTACCGCATTAATTGTGCCTAAACAGTGCCTGGCACATAGGGGGCACTCAAATACATACTGAATGAATTAAAACTGTGTTATTGACATACAAGTAGATAAACAGACCAGTAGAAGAGAGAACCTAGAAATCCACTGTCATACATGTGGGAACTTAGTAAGTCAGAGGTATGACTTTATAAATGGGGAAGTGGAGTGGTTAGGGGGAAGAGTACCTTTTCAAAAAAAAAAAAAAAAACAGTACTGGGACAATTGATTTTCTATCCATACGGAAATGTGGAAAGAATGTTTTTAAGTCCATTCTCATCATATGTGAAAAGGAAAACTAGAATTTTAGAGGAAAATGGGAATTTATTATTTCTAAGAGTATATGAAAAATTTCTTAAGGCACAAAACAAAGAAAAAGATTCATAGGTTTGATTATATTAAAATTAAAAACTACAAGCAAAAAAAAAAACCATAAACAACGTCTGAAAAACTGTGACAGCCAAGAGCCTAAGAAAACACAATGACTAAATGTGATATGGTTTCCTAGATGGGATCCTGGGAAGGACAAAAGACATTAGTTTAAAACTAAGGAATTCCAAATAAAACATGGACTTTAGTTAATAACAATATATTAATATTGGTTTATTAATTGTAACATTGATATGTTACTAATAGGGGAAACTGGCTGTGAATATGAGGGAACTCTCTATCCTCACAATTTTTTGGTAAAGCTAAAATAATTCTAAAAATTAAGTTTATTTTGAAAAAGAACTATAACCAAAGCGAAAAAAAATGTCAGATTGGGAGAAGATATGAGGTCCAAAGTACCCAAAAGCTATATGAAGTCCCACAAACCAGTAAGAAAAGACACAGCTGTCCTGTTTGGCAGAACATCAAAAATTATCAAGTAAGGGGCACCTGGCTGGCTTAGTCCGTAGAGCATGTGACCCTTGATCTTGGGGTCCTGAGTTCAAGCCCTACAGTGGGCATAAAGCTTACTTAAACAAAACAAAATTATCAACTAAAAGTAACTAGGGCTAAGAAATTTTTACTTAAGCTGTAAAAATGAGACACAATCATTAGCAAAGTGGTTAAAAGCTTTGATGTCAGGCTCAGAGTTGGGCTCAAATATCAGCTTCCACCATTTATGATTTTGGGGGTCCTTGAGCAAGTCATTAACCCTCTCGGTCTGTTTCTTCACCTGTAAATTACAGATAACACCTGTACAGGCTATCAGACACCGAGCACGCAATTAACTACAGCTGTTCTTCATAAATGTTTAGGCAAACTCTAAGCAAAACATCAGTTGCCCATTCATTTCCCTTTATTATGTGTGGTTCATGGACTTGGTGGATTCAACATCATACTTTTACTTCCGACAAATTCTACTACCCCTCATCCCCTATCATAGTACAAACATCCTGTTAAGATGTATTTTCAACAGACTAAGCAATATGCTATTTAAAACATTAAAAATAAGAAATAGAGAGGTTAAATTCAGTAACATCTACTGACATAGGATCAAACTTTAGTGATCTGGAGCCTTTTAGAAACACAACCGTGACATTGCTTACTACTATACTATTAGTGAGTGACAAGTGGATTTTGTGGACTAATATCACACCTTCACTATTAATATAACAGATTACCATTTAGTTAAAAAAAAAATCAACCTCTAAAGAAACCCTAATTTAATCAGTGAAAAATGTGTGTTTACCCAGGTAATAATGTCTATTTCACCATGTTTTTCAGTAGTACTTTTTCTAATTTATGTTGTTCCGCAAACCATGTTTTTTGATTCAATGTCTAGAGGAGCGTACTTAATACATAGATGTAACAGTTGTTACACAAAAAGACTATCAATTTAATGTCAAATTACTTTACATTGGGGCTCCTGGGTGCCTCAGTCATTAAACATCTGCCTTCGGCTCAGGTCATGAGCCCAGGATCCTGGGATTGAGCCCCACACCAGGCTCTCTGCTTAGCAGGAAGCCTGCTTCTTCCTCTCCCCCCCGCCCCCCCACTTATGTTCCCTCTCGATCTGTCTCTCTCCATCAGATAAATAAAATCTTTAAAAAACAAAAACTTTGTTTTCTACTGCTTTTTTTTACAATTGCAAAAATTCTACTTTTCATTTTTTTCTATTGAAACGTGACATATTTTATAAGCTTACAGCATACAACACCTTATAGTGTAGAATTTGATACATTTGTATATCTTATATGATTACCACTGTAATAGTAATTAGCATCTCTATCACATTACATAATTATCCTTTCTGTATAGTACTTACAATAATTAAGTTCTAGTCTCTTAGTAAGTTTGATGTTTGTAATACATTATCGTCTGTAGTCCGTGTACTGTGCATTAGATCTCTAGGACTTATTTATCACTTGTTTTAAGTTTGTACCCTTAAAAACATCTGCCTTGTCTCCCCACCCCCCATCCATTGATAACCACCATTTTATTCTCTGTTTTTACAAGTTTGGCTTTTTAAAGTTCCACATGTAAGTGATGTCATACAGTACTTGTCTTTCTCTGTCGGGCTTACCTCACTTAGTATCATGTGTTCAGGGTCTCTCCGTGTCATGGCAAATGGCAGAACGTCCTCCTTTCTCACGGCTGAATAATACTGCGTGTGTGTGTGCGTGTGTGTGCAGGCCGCATTTTCTTATCCTTTCATCTACTGACGGACACTTAGTTTGTTTCTGTATTTTAGCTATTGTAAATAGTGCTGCAGTGAACGTGGGAGTGCAGATATATTTTCAAGATAATGTTTTGATTTTCTTCAAGTAAATACCCAGAAGTGGAATCACATTGTAGTTCTAATTTTAATTTTTTGAGGAACCTCTGTACACTGTTTTCCACAGTGGCTGTGCCAATTTATGTTCCCACCAACAGTACACAAGGGTTTCCTTCTCTCCACATTCACTGCCAACACTTGTTATTCTTGTCTTCTTGATGATAGCCGTTCTTTTTTTTTTTCTTAAAGATTGTATTTATTTATTTGACAGAGATCACAAGTAGGCAGAGCAGCTGGCAGAGGGAGAGGGGGAAGCAGAGGAGGTGAAAGTTTTGTACAACAAAAACTACAAGACTGCTGAAAAAATAGAAAAAGACACAAACAAATGGAAAGACAGCCTGTGTTCATGGACTGAAAGGATTAATATTGTTAAAATGTGTATACTATTCAAAGCAATCTATAGAGTCAACACAATCCCCATCAAATACTAATGGCATTCTTTGCAGAAATAGAAAATAAACTGTAAAGTCTGTATGGAACCACAAAGGAGTCCGAAGAGCGAAAGCAATCCTGAGGAAAAAGAACAAAACTATAGGTACTGTACTTCCTGGTGTCAAACTATACCACAAAGCTAAGAGTGTTAAAAACAGTATGGCGCCGGCACAACACAGACACACTGACAACAGAACCGAGAGCCCGACAATAACCTCTGCTTATGCGTCAAACTCATATTCAACAAGGCGGCCAACAGTACCAAAGGAGGAACAGACAGACTTCAACAAATGATGTTGAGAAAACTGGATGAACACATGCAGACCACTGAAACTGGACACCTATCTTACACTACTCATAAAAATTCACATGAAATGGATTACAGACTTGAACATAATAAGGACTCATACTATACAACTCCTAGAAGAAAACAAGGAAGAAGAAGCTCCTTGAGACTGGTTTTGGCAATGATTTTTGGATATGACATCAAACAACAAAAGTAAAAATCAACAGAAGGGATTACATCAAACTTAAAAGCTTTTGTACAGAAGAATTAACAAAATTGAAAGGCAACCTACAAAATGGGAGAGTTTTTGCAAACCATATGTTAGGTGAGGGGTTAATATCCAAAATATAAAAAGAATTCATACAAATCAATGAGAGAATCAACCTGATTTAAAAATGGGGTGAACCAAACAGACATTTTTCCAAAGACACCCAGAGGGCCACCGGGTACATGAGAAGATGCTCAACATCACACATCATCATCACATGCAAATGAAACCACAGGTGTTAGAACGGCTATCACCTGGGTGGCTCAGTGGGTTGGGCCTCTGCCTTCGGCTCAGGTCATGATCTCAGGGTCCTGGGATCGAGCCCCATGTCGGGCTCCCTGCTCAGCGGGGAGTCTGCTTGTCTCTCTGCCTCTGCTGCTCCCGTCCTCCCGCTTGTGCTCTCTTTCTTTCTCTCCAATAAGTCAATAAAATATTTAAAAAATGAAAACAAAAAACTTTCACCTCCTACATTTAATTTATTCCTATATTGTTTTTGATACTACTGTGAATGGGAAAGCTTTCTTTTTTGTGTGTAACTGTTACTATCTTTTTCTTAGACTTGACAATCATTTTAGTGAAACATAATTGGCATACAATGTTTTATTAGTTTCACGTGTACAGCAGATTGATTCCACAGTTCTTTGTTTTTTTCTTAAAGATTTTATTTATTTATTTGACAGAGATCACAAGCAGGCAGAGAGGTGGGGGGGGTGGGGGGAGAGGGGAAGCAGGCTCCCCGCTGACCAGAGAGCCGGATGCAGGGCTCGATCCCAGGACCCTGAGATCATGACCTGAGCCGAAGGCAGAGGCTTTAACCCACTGCGCCACCCAGGCGCCCCTGATGCCACAGTTCTGTACATTACTCACTGCTCACCACCGTAAGTGTAGTCAGTGTCACTACACAACATTATTACAATATCACTGACTATATTCTCTATGCTGTACTTTTCATCTCTGTGACTTATTTGTTTCAACTGGAAGTTTATACTGCCAGTCCCCTTTATTGTGCCCATCCCTCCACCCATCTCCCTTCTAGCAACCACTGGTTTGTTCTCTGAACTTAAGAGGCTGTTTTGTTTTTTAGATTCCACATATAAGTGAAATCATAAGGTATTTGTCTTTCTCTAACTTATTTCACTTAGCATTATACCCTCTCAGTCCCTCCAGGTTGTTGCAAATGGCAAGATCTCATTCTTTTTTATAGCCAAGTAACATTCCCCGTGTGTGTGTGCGTGCGCGCGCGCCACATCTTTATTCATCCCCTGATGGACACTTGGGTGGCTTCCATATCTTGGCTATTGTAAACAATGCTGCAATGAACATAGGAGGGAATATATCTTTTCAAATTAGTGTTCATTTTTGGGGGGTAAATATCTGGTAGTGGAATTACTTGATCATATGGTAGTTCTGTTTTTAATTTTTTGAGGGACCACCATACTATTTTCCACAGTGGCTGTACCAATTTTTATTCTCACCAGCAGTGCATAAGGGTTCTGTTTTCCCCACATCCTCACCAACACTTGTTATTTCTTGTCTTTTTGATACTAGGCATTCTGACAGGTGTGAGGTGATACATCATTTTGGTTTTGATTTGCATTTCTCTGATGATGAGTGGAGCATCTTTTCATGTGTCTGTTGGCCATCTGGATGTATTCTTTGGAAAAATGTCTACTCAGATCCTCTGCTCATGTTTAAATCAGATTATTTGTATTTTTTTGGTGTTGAACTGTATGAGTTCTTTACATATTTTGGATATTAACCCCTTATTGGATACATCACTTGTAAATATCTTCTCCCATTCACTAGGTTGCCTTTTTGTTTTGTCGATGGTTTCTTTTACTGTGCAAAAGCTTTTTATTTTATTTTATTTTATTTTATTTTATTTTATTTTAAGATTTTATTTCTTGGAGGGCACAAGCAGGGGGAGCAGCAGAGGGAGAGGGAGAAGCAGGCTCCCCACTGAGCAGGGAACCCGGATCTGGGGCGATCATGACCTGAGCCGAAGGCAGATGCTTAATCACTGAGCCACCCAGGCGCCCTAAAAGTTTTTATTTTAATGTGGTCCCAGTAGTTTACTTTTGTTTTTGTTTCCCTTGCCTGACGAGACAGATCCATATGTATGTTGCTAAGGACAAATTCCATGAGATTACTGCCTATGTTTTCTTTTAGATTTTTATGGTTTCAGGTCTCTCATTTAGGTCTTTAATCTATCCTGAGTTTATTTTTGTGTATGATGTAAGGAAGTAGTCCAGTTTCATTTTTTTTGCATGTAGCTGTCCAGGTTTCCCAATACCAATTATTAGAAAAACTGTCTTTTCCTCATTGTATATTCTCATCTCCTTTGTCATAGATTAATTGACCATGTAAGTGTGGATTTATTTCTGGGCTCCCATCGCGTTCCACTGATCTGTCTACTTTTGTGCCAGTGCTGTATTGTTTTGATTACCATAGCTTTGTAGTAAATCTTAAAATCTGAAATTGTGATACCTCCGGCTTTGTTCTTCTTAAGATTGCTTTGGGTATTTGAGGTCTTTTGTGATTTCATACAAATTTCAGGATTACTCATTTCAGTTCTGTGAAAAATGCTATTGGTATTTTGATAGGGATTACATTGAATCTGTAGATTGCTTTGGGTAGCATGGACATTTTAACAATATTAATTCTTCTAATTTATGAGCATGGTGTATCTTCCCATTTGCGTCATCATCAATTTCTTTCATCAGTGTTTTTATGGTTTTCAGAGGACAAGTTCTTCACCTCTTTGGTTAAGTTTATTCCTAGCAATTTGTTGTTTAAAGCCACTGTTCCCTTACGGATTTTCTGTTTGGATGATCTAGCCATTGATATAAGTGGAGTGTAAAATCCCCTACTATTATTACTACTGTTAATTTCTCCCCTGATGTCTGTTAATATTTGCTTTTGTGTATATAGGTTTTCCATGTTGGGTGCATAGATACTTACAATTGTATACCCTCTTGTAGGATTGATCCCGTTACCATTTTGTAGTGTTCTTCTTTGTCCTTTGCTACATTGTGTTAAAACCTGTTTTGTCTAGGGGCACCTGGGTGCTGCAGTCAGTTGAGCGTCAGACTCGGTTCGGCTCAGGTTGTGATCTCAGGTTCATGAGTGAGCCCCACATCGGGCTCTGTATGGAGTCTGCTTGAGGTTCTCTCTCCCTCTGCCCCTTCCCGCACACGTGAGTGTGCGCACTCTCTCTCAAATAAGTAAATCTTGGGAAAAAAAAAAGATAATAATGAAGTTTGTTTTGTCTTATATGACCCTGTTTTTTTTTCCCCCTTTTTGCTTCCCTTTGCATGGTATATGCTTTTCCATCCCTTCACTTTCAGTCTGTAGGTGTCTTTCAGTCTTAAGTGAGCCTCTTGTCAACAGTACATACATGGGTCTTGTTTTTTTTTTTTTTTAACCCACTGAGTCACCCTATGTGTTTTCATTAGAGCATCTCGTCCATTTACATTTAAAATAATTGATAGGTATGTACCTATTGCCATTTCGTTAATTGTTTTCTGGTTGTTTTATGGCTTTTCTTTGCTTTTTTCTACTTCTCTTCCTCGTTTCCCTTGTGGTCTGATGGTTTTGTTTGGTGTTATGCTTGGATTCCTTTCTCTTTTTATTTTTGTGTATCTGTTACAGGTTGTTTTTTTTTTTTTTTTTTTTTTAAGATTTTATTTATTTGAGAGAGCACAAGTGAGAAAGCACAAGCAGGGGGAGCAACAGAGGGAGAGGGAGAAGCTGACTCCCCACTGAGTAGGGAGCTGGACCTGGGGCTCGATCCCAGGACCCCGAGATCATGACCTGAGCTGAAGGCAGATGCTTAACCGACTGAGTCACACAGGGCACCCCTCTATTACAGGTTTCTGATTTGTGGTTACCATTGGGTTCATGTATAACATCTTATGTATGTAGCAGGCTGTATTAAGTTTATGGCCTCTTAAGTTTGAACACATTCTAAAACCTCTTAAATTTTTACTCCCTTCTCCATGTTTTATGTATATGATATCATATTTTACATTCTTTTGTGTATGCTTTGCTTAACTTTGTAGGGACAATTGTGTTTTAACTTCCATATTGGCTTTATAAGTGATTAACGTACTACCTTTATTGTATGTTTTGTTTTTTTTAAGATTTTATTTATTTATTTGACAAAGAGAGACACAGTGAGAGAGGGAACACCAGCAGGGGGAGTGGGAGAGGGAGAAGCGGGCTTCCCACTGAGCAGGGAGCCCGATGTGGGGCTCGATCCCCGGACCCTGGGATCATGACCTGAGCCGAAGGCAGATGCTTAATGACTGAGCCACCCAGGCGCCCCTGTTGTTTGTTTTTATCTGTGAAATTTTTTACTTTCATTATTTTCTTCTAGTTATGGCCTCCCCCCCCTCCCCCGCAATTAAAGAACCCCTTTAACATTTCTTACAAGGCCAGTTTAACTTTTGTTTGTCTGGGAAACTTTATCTCTCCTTCATTTCTGAGTGATAATCTTGCTGGGTAAATTATTCTTGGTTTAGGTTTTTTCCCTTTTAGACCTTTGAGTATATCATGCCACTTTACGTTCTTCTGGCCTACGTAGTTTCTGTTGAAAAATCAGCTGATGGCTTTATGGGGTTTTCCCTTATATCTTGTTTTGTTTTGACTTGCTGCTTTTAAAATTGTGTCTTTGTCATTACTTTTTGCTATTTCAATTCTTATGTGTTTTGGTCTGGACCTTCTTGGGTTCACCTTGTTAGGGGCTCTCTTTGCTTCCTGGACTCAGATGTTTGTTTCCTTCCCCAGAGTGGAGAAATTCTCAGCTCTTATTTCTTCAAATGATTTTCTGCCCGCCCTCTCTCCCCTTCTGGCACTCTATAATGTGAATGCTATTACACTCGATGATGCCTTTTCTCAGGTCCAGTGAGCATCTTTATGACCATTACTTTAAATTTTTTATCAAGCATGTTATCTCTGTTTCATTTAGCTCTTTTACTGTGATTTTGTCTTATTCTTTGATTTAGGACATATTCCTTTGTCTCGTCTTGTCTGTTTTTATGTATTAGGTAGGTCACTGTATCTCCTGGTCTTGAAAATAGTGGCCTTGTGTAGGAGAGGTCCTGTGGTGCCCTGCAGTGCAGTCTCCCCATGGTCACCAGAACCAGGTGCTCCAGGGGTGTCCCCCTTGTGGGCTGTGCGTACCCTCTTGTAGCTGAGTCACGATTGCCTTCAGCCCCACTGGGCGCACTTACCTGCCTTGCCTGCTGCGGGATCCTGGGAGCTGAGAGGCCTCTGCAGCAGCAGCGGGCTCCATTAGTGGACAGGGCTGTGGAAGGTCCGTTCTCTCAGTCTTCAGGTCATTTTTGGAGTTCGTCATGTAGATGTCGCTGTCGTCTCAGCGTGTCCACATCCAAGGCAAGCTCAGGATTCTCCTACTCTGCCAGCTTCCCAAAATTCCCTCAGGAAAAGTTTGTTCCTTTTTCACGTGTTTCACACCTAGTGTACAGAAATGCAACTGATTTCAGTATGTTGGTTTTGTATCCTGCAACTTTACTGAAATCATTGGTTAGCTCCAACAGGTTTTTGGTTGTGCCTTGGGATTGTCTATGTACAGAATCGTATCATCTAAAAATAGTGACAGTTTTACTTGATCCTTCTCAGTTTGGATGGATTTTAGTTCTTTGTCTTGCCTAATCGATCAGGCAAGGACTTCCAGTACTGTGTTGGATAAGAGTGCTGAGAGTAGAAATGCTAGTCTTATTCCTGATCTTAGAGGAAAAGCTTTCATATTTTTTTCTTCCACTGAGTATGATGTTACCTGTGGGTTTGTTGTATATGGCCTTTATTATGTTCCATTTATATCCCATCTAACAAGGGTTTTTACTATGAAATTATGTTGTATTTTATCAATTGCTTTTTTGTGTCTATTAAGTTGGTCATGTGATTTTTATCTTTATTAATGTGATATATTACATTTATTGATTGGCATATATTGAACCGTCCTTGCTTCCCAGAGATAAATCCCACTTGGCCATGGTGTATAATTCTTTTTATGTGTTCTCGAATTCAGTTTGCTAATATTTTGTTGAGGATTTTTGCATTTATATTCATCAGGGATACTGATCTAGTTTTCTTGTGGTTCCTTATCTCTCTTTGGTTTCTGGCCTTATAGAATGAGTTTGAAACTATCCCTACCTCCTCAATTTTTTGCAAGAGTTTGAGAAGACTGCTGTTAATTCTTCTTTGAAGGTTTGGTAGAATTTGCCTGTGAAGCCATCTGGTCCTGGGGTTTTCTGTGTTGGGAGGGTTTTGAGTACTGATTCAATCTCTTTATTCATTATTTATCCTTTCAGATATTCCATTTCTTCCTGACTCAGCTTGGTGGATTGTGTGTTTCTAGAAATTTATTCATTTCTTCTAGGTTGTCTAATTTGTTGACCTACAATTGTTCATAATATTCTCTTATGGTCCTGTGTATTTCTGTAGTATCAATTTTTTTTATTAACAC
>JAPYYM010003338.1:0-11284 GCA_028534135.1 Potos flavus
CACTTTAATTTAGTTAGAGGACCTGCATGCTGAAGTCTCCCTCCAAAGGTCAGGCTTTCATGGGAACTTAGACCCTGGGCGCGGGAGGAAAAAGGCCAGGGTATGGCCACCTCCCTAGATGAGCCAAGGCCCAGGGTGCTTCCCTGTGCGTGAAGGGTGCATCTGCTAAGAAGCAGCTTCCCTGGAGGGGCAGTTCCATTTCCTTAGTTGTAGAAGATTCCATGGGCTTCTCCCCGAACTCTGACTCCCTTATCCCAGCAGTGGTTAGAGCACTGTGCTCATTGCAGTGGTAGGCTGTGCTTTGAAGGAGGCAGGGCAGGGGTAGACCAGTGAGTGCACACTTTGCCTTGAAAGATGACTTAGTGTTTCAGACCCTATCAGTGGATTCATCTTCCTTTGAGCCATCAAGTAGGGATATGGTTACTATTTCTTGCTAACCTCATTCATCCATTGTCCTCAAAGGCTTATTGAGAGCTGACCCCAGTTACATTCAGGCCCCACACAGAGGAGCCTAGAGCCTGCTGCTTGGATCCCACTGAAAGTGCCCCTTCCTCCCCCATGGGGCCATGGCTACATTCCCCCATCTTGGTCCCTGACCTGTTGCCTTTTCATTCCCTCTGTCATCAACTGGATTAATAATCTCTCCTTCTCACCCGTTCACCAAACCCAGCTCCTGAATTATTTAGCAAAACCTGACTAGCTCAAAGGAACCCTTTCATCTCATGTGCTTTTCATGTGCTTTTATTCTTCCACTAGACAAGTGTGGGAGCTTATTCTTGATTTCAGCTGGGACTTGGGAAGAATTTTTACTTTTTTGTGGCTTGCACCTGCCTTAGGCCTTGCTCCCCAAATCAGCTCCACGTGGCACTTCCCCTACCCCCAGTTCTGCTGGCCCTAATTTTGGTTCCCCATCTGTCGCGAAAGGAGCAAAGATCAGGGAGCTAGATAGACGCTGTGAAATTTTGGGGTGAGGCAGCCCCATCAACCCTCACATTTCTTATCAAATAGATATAGCAGGTGCAAATTTCATCTTTCTATAAGAATTTATATTTTGATGCAAAAGTTGGGTATGTGCAAACAACGAATTATGGACCGCTACATCAAAAACTAATGATGTACTGTATGGTGACTAATATAACACACACAAAAAAGGAATTTATATTTTGAGTTCCTATTCTATATGCTATAAGACGTCCTGTCAAATAACTTGGGATTTCTTGTGTTTTTATCCCCCCGGGTTTGCATTTATGTACTAGTCGACTTATTTGAAAACAGTACCACTCTAAGGCCCAACTGTCCTTGATGTCCTTGGGCATCTACTGAGCTCCTCCACCTCTGCAGGTCCCTGGCCTATCCATGCAGTTGCCAGAAACCGTTTCTTACCTGGAGACTCATCTGGAGAGCTCTCCTCTCCTCCTCAGCAGTTTTTGGGAGGACAGGACAGGTAGACATTCTCTGACACTGTCTTCTACCTCCAGTGGTGTATCGGTAAACATCTAACAACCAGTTCTAAGGGACGGAGGGTAGAAAGAAGTAACTCTTGACTTATAGCATTTTCCAACTTCTGGGGTATACATACTCCCATCATGCTGATTTCAAGCTACAGATGACTTAGCAGTTGCTCACAAAATTACTGAAAATTTACCAATTGGCTCTTGCTAGCAGGCTCTAGTACACCACACGTGACACATTTTATAACCAATGCTCTGGATCTGAACCGTCTCCCCGCTCCAATACCCAGCAAATCAGAGGTCCTCTTGCTCTCACGTTCCAGAAATGAATCTGGGATTTTTCCACCTACTCAAGGTCCGCCCAGGGAGAAGGGCAAAAAACCATTTTCACAGAGGTCCCCAAGATTTATGCTGCCTCTTTCTGCTCCTTTTCTGATTCCTTCTTCCAGCCTAGGGAACATCTTTCTAGTTGGTGGGATGGCTTTGAGTTGGAGGTGGTGGCTTCTATTACTCGGTTCAACTATCAGGCTTGAGTGATTCCTACGGCCAAAGGGCCTTGGCTTTTGAAATGGCTGTGTTCTCGGCTCCCGGTTACCATATTCCTCCCTTAAAGTAACTAACACAAAATGGCTTACCTCACTGAAAGGAGGGAAGGGCAAGGGCTGAGAGAGAAAAGCAAATACAAAAAGGAAAAACTCATCAATATTTCAAAGCATTATTTTATCATAGACATAGTACTACTTCCTAGGATGTTGGGAGAAATGAGATGTTATGGGAATAGTTTCAGGCAGAGTGTGACATAGAGAAGGCACTCCATGACATGGGTCATCCTTCTTTCTCTCCTCCAGCTGGAGGAGTCACAATTTCCGCTGGTTTTTATTGCGCGGAGTCAGCCATGTTTCCCCTGGGCATTGTCTGCCTTATCTCCTTCCCTTCTTTCTCCCTTGAGAATATAGCACTCCCTGGGATCAGAATGAACATTCCTTGTACCTTTCCATTTAGAAGTAAAAAAATAAGCACCCAACTCTACAAAGAGTTTATAAATGTTGTACACAGTAAATTTTAGCTAAAGACGTTAAGGAGTAAATGACAATGCTATGGAGGGGTTAAACATATTTAAATTGTTTGACCCTGTATTTTAGCTCCCGCTGGATTTTCTGGGTGAAAGAGATATTGATGATTATACCTTCCTATCTTCTCAGCTTAAAGAGCTTGTCATCATTTTGCTTTGTGTTCTAGTTAACTGTGTTTTTGATCTCAGCCTCCCCGCTGGATGCACATCCCTGAGGACAGGCCTAGCACAGAACTTCCTGGTGGTCAGAAAATGGCTGCTGAACTATTTTCTTGATTTCTTGGTTTCGTTATGGTTTTCCCTCTAAAAGAACCTACACACTCAAGAAAGGGACGAAAAATGTGTGCTTACTCAACTTTGTAGGGCTTCACTCTTGGCGTGTAAACTTTCTTGGTTCTATCGTTTCTACTGGTCTAAATGACCTTCTGTCCAGGGGATGCTAATTGTTCCTTCTCTGGAAGGATTAGAATGTGATACTCCATTCTGGCTTTGCAAACAGTCTTTGATCACAGAGGTGCCTTTCAGCTTCCATAGGACATGGCTACCTTTAGAAACAGAAATGGTCCTGGGAAACCAGAGGGGGCTTATTTTACCTTGGCATGGGAAAAGGGGGGTTTTCACTTTGTCCCCAGAAGCCCAGACACTCAGCATGGCTCCTTAGGATCTTGGAGAAACAGAAGTGAGAGGGGAAAGTAGGCAAAGCGAATTGGAGATGATTGGTTGGCAATGAACTCTCCCATATCGACATTCGTACTGGACTGGGAGAGTACCAGCTGACTGCAACCCTGTGTGGGTCCTTGGCGAAAATAACATGGCTAGGCTCCAGCTTGTAAATCAAATCAAATGCAAAGCCAGATTCTTGGCATGGGAAGATAGTGAAAGGAGCTCTCAATTCTAACATAGTTTTCCTTTCAACAAAAGGAGCTATCTGGAGGTTGAAATGGGAGACAAAAGAGCTCTAGATCTTGCTGCAGATTCCTTGTAAGCTTTGGGCCTTAATCTCTATGCCTGTGATGGCATGAAAATATTTTATAGGATTAACGATACGACATATTTCTAGGTATCCACACACACACACACACACACACACACCCTTTCTTAAGCCTTCTAGTTGGTTTCTATTTAAACTAGCCTACAAGGCACCTACTGCCTCAATGAAGTTTTGGTAGATCAGAAAAGCAGAGAACAGTTTAAAAGCTTGGACCTTTGAGTATCAAACTCCAAGGCCTTGAAGGACAGTGACTGGTCAGAAGTAATTTCTCCCCTTCCACAGCCCACTAAATAAAAATGTTGTGACATGGGAGAGGAGAGAGTCAGAGGGTAGATGAGACACAGAGGTAGGTAAATTCTGATATGTGTTCAAAGGAGGTACCTTGAGTTTCTTCCAGTTGTTCCAGGTTGGGGTTAATTAATGATGGAACCCCCAGGTAGGTCAGAGGATGATTCAGGAGTAGTTGTGTCTCACTTGTAGATCGAAGCCTGGGAAGTTGGTAAGACTTGCAGAATCCCTTCAAAACCAGCATGGCATGGGGGAGGAATAGATTAGACATGGCCACTTGGCATTTCTTTAGGCATAAATGTCTTGAAATAGTCTCCCAAGTTCCTTAGAGACTCCGGTAATGGTAGACAGCAGCTAGAATTCCTCAGAAGTGTAGTATGGAAGTGGCTGAGATTAGAGCCAGCTCTGGAGAGATCAGTGATGAGGACAAGGGTGATGTAAGCATGACCATACTTCAACCTCTATACTTTGCATCAGATTTGTTGTCGTTGTAGAAGAAAAAGGGGTGATGGCTTCACTTTCTTAAGGAATCACTAATCATTGCCAAGGGACACTTTCCAGCCCTAGAAACTCTGGAGGAGGAGAAGACCACACCTCCTAGCCTCTTCATTTTCAATTGAGGTATAGTGTGATGTTCTGGGTCTGCAGTTCTAGTTCCCAGTATAGTAGCACCAGTTGCAAGTAGCCATTTACATTTAATTAAAATCAAATTAAATAAAAAGCTCCTCAGTTGTACTAGCTGTATTGTGAGTACTCAAAAGCCACATGTGGCTAGTGGCTCCCATATTGAAGAGTGCAATACAGAGCATTTCCATCACCTCCGGAAGCTCCTATTGGTCAGAACTATGGCTTTTGCCACTACTCCTGCTCAGGCAATGACTACTGACCACTTACTCCTCCTCCTTAATACACACACACACACACACACACAGGCAGACTGAGTCCAAAGAATTCTGTCACTAATCTCTGAGCTGGCATTTCCCCGGATGTGGCCCCATTCCATCAGCGGTGGGTTTCTGTTTTTTTGTTTGCTGACGCTTCCTACTCCCCATGGTGCTCTCACCACCACCACCATCAACATTTCAGACACTTTGAGACTCAGCATAAGAAAGACAGTGTCAGGAAGCCTCAAGTTGGGCAGTCAACTAAGGGATTTTCTGGATTTGCTTGTCATAATCTCTGTGGAATCTGACTCAATTCACGACATGGACACCCAAGATTAACAAGGAAATCTGTGCCCAACAGAGTCCATGGAGAGTGAGCAACATGGTGGTTTGTATGGACGATGTTACAATCCTTCAGAGCTGGTTGTCCCAAACTGGAATAGAAGGCTTTCCATTCAGAAACTAAAGAGTTTATTGGTCCCCCAAATCTCCCATTGCCATCAAAACCATCAACTGATGTCATTCTTCCAAGACTGGAGAGGCCAGTGCCCTCTAGTGGAGACAGAAGTCACTGAGGTCGGGACTAGGACTCCAGCTTCGCCCATTCTTAACAGGGACTTTGAGCACCTCTTACCTTTTCTGAAAAATGAGGTAATTGTATCTACCTTATAAAATTGATTGTGTGGATAAATTTAAAACACCTAGGGCAGTGGCTGCCACGTAATTGGGCCTCAATAAATAATAGCTGCTATTTTTATTTCTCAGATGCTCTCTGGGATAATCTGCATTTTCAGGGTAGAACCGTAAGGAGGAAAAACAGCAGTGGCTTCCTGCACTGCAGGCCACTTGATCGTGCCATCTGGCGTAATGAGAAATGTCCTGCTTAATTTGTGAAAAGTGCCTCATATCTCAGGCTGCATCTGGGTTACCCTGGTGGGTGTTGGGATTTTTCAGGTAGGGCTGTGTTTTCACATGCCTGGAGAGAGTGCATTCTGGATAAATCCTTGGGGTCTGCCTTGAGGTTCTTTTGGAGAAGGGATCCCCCACTCTTCCCATGAGAGTTGAACATATATTGGGCTTAGAGTACAGTAGCCTAGGTCTGCCTAGCCTAAGGTGACATGATCTCAGCACTACCATGGTGGCCAACATCCAATGGGACCTGGAGGAGAGGGGAGTACAGTTTCTCAGGCTCTGAGAATTCAGTTGACCTTCATCCCTTAAATGGGCCTCACCAGAGAGGAAAGGGGAAAGACTGTTGACTTCACTCTTCTAGAAGAAGAGTAGCCCATTCTGCAGGTTTGCACTGGAGAGATTCAGAGGGATTTCATGAATAATCCGGGCTATACTCAGTGTCTTGGGAGAATGTAGACCTGGGGAAAGGCATGCATTCCCTCTCTAGAGCTCAGGGGACACTGATAAGCCCAAATGTACTCCAGGCCCTGCCACTGTCCTCCTCGACATAAATGCTCCAGTCTAGCCAGATGGACAAATCACAGTTGTCTCCTGGAGGATGGACTGAGATGGTCTACCGTTACCCCAGGGGCTATAAAATCTTATATGACTCCCTGGATCCATGCAGTCCAACCTACCTGAAAATAAAATCTTGATATCCTCAAGCTGGGGTTGAGTATGATCCTGTCCCATATTCATCTATACCTCAGATCAGGAATTGATGCCTTATTTTCCTGCAAAGACAGAGGTAGTATGGTGGAAGGAAAGACACTCAAATCTTGGAGGAAGGCATTTTAATTAGGTTCTTAATTCCAGCTCTGTCACTTACTAGCCAAGTGGCCTTCGGTAAGCCACTTAACCCCTGGAGCTCCAGTTATTTGAGTTGTTGGAGAATCAAGAAAGATCACATTGATCATAGAAAAACTGCAGAAACTCTAAAGTCCTATCTAAGCATAAAGGATTATCAGTCCAGAGTGATCGATTTGAATTAGCCTAAAGGGAGATGGGAACAGACAAGGTATTTTCAGTTCTGATATTCTTCATGTAATCTTTCGAGACATTTGGTCAATCATGGAAGATGTATATGGTTAGAATGGCTCTGGGCATCAGACCGTCCCACTGGCAATGTTTTCTACCTTTTTTAGGCTACTGGACAGGAAATCCACTGAACGCATTAAAAATATTTAATGCGCTTTTGTATGTGTAGGTGCCACTTAAGCACTGTCAGAACTAAAGAATTAAACAAGACACAGATATTGCCTGTATAGATTATACTTCGATTGAAGAAGCATAACTTGGACCTAAACATGATTAATACAGCGAGTGTAAGTGCTGTGAGAGCAAAGGATTGTAGGATCTAGTGGGAAACGATCACTCGTGGTGAAGGAGTAGTGTGGTGGAATATGGATCAGTGTCATCTCCACTGACTCACCATTGAGCTTGCTGGTGAATTAAGACTTCCCCAGCCCAGCTTCTGCCTGCGAGACCCCAGTGGAGGATGCCAGCCCCGGTTCGAAAGATGCTTTAGCCCGATCATTCAGGGGATACCTGGGATGGGTAAGACATCACATGGGAACTATTATGTAAACAGGGTATTGAGTCATTGGCGAAGAGCCAAGTTTAATGAGCTAATCCTACAGAGCATTCTGGCTCTGTACGATATTTGTGCTTGATGTTGAAGGGTGGGTGGGATTTATACGGGGACGTCAGGAAAAGGTGGTGAAGCCGTGTGCCCAACCATGCTCTATATTCAGGCCATGATGGGGAAAAGATGAGGGGGTGGCCGGGACCTCAATGCCTAGTCACCCAAGGATCCTGAAGACCCAAATCCTGTCATGCTATGGTATGTCTTTCCTCTGACCCCACCCTTTTATTTAGGGTAGGTGTGGAGAATTGTAATTTCTGGATCATACTATATGAATATTTAATTTTTAATGGACATTGCCAAATTGTCTTATGGAATGACAATACCGATTCATATTTGATAAGCATATGAGAATGCCAGTTGCCTTGTGCCCTGACATGAGATACTATCAAAAGAAATATTGACCAACCCGCAAGTGAAAAATGGTACTTAGTTTTTTGAAAGATTTGTATTTCATTGATTATTAGTGAGTTTGAATACTTATAAGACATTTCTGTTTCGTCTTTTATGAACTGCTTGTTTACGTTATTTACTCATTTTTAAAAAATCAGATTTACAGAGATGGTGGGACTAACTCTGGGAGTTGTGTGATGCAGTAGCTCTAGTCGTTTTTTTTCTGGTCAATATGTAGGGAGTTCTTACATATTCTGAAGGTAACTGTCATTTATAGATCAGTATTCTCTAGATTTTTGTGTGTGCTGGGTTTTTTTCTTTTTACGTATACTTGACAGACAATGTTACATTTGTTTCGGGTGTATAACACAGTTCAACAACTGTATATGTTATGCTCACCACGAGTGTAGCTACCATCTGTCAGCATAAGACACTACCGCGATACCACTGACAGTATTCCTTACTCTGTCTTTTATCCCCATGACTTAATTATTCCATAACTAGAACCCACTCCCCTTCACCCATTTTGCCCAACCCCTACCACCTCCCCTCTGGCAACCACCATTTTCCTGTATTTATGGATCTGTTTCTGGGCTCTTTGTTTATTCCTTTATTTATTTTTAGATTCTACATAAAAGGAAAATCATATGGTAATTGTCTTTTTCTGACTTATTTCACTTGGCATAATATCCTCTATGTTCATCCATGTCACAAATGGCAAAATCTCATTCCTTTTTATGGCTAAGTCACATTCCATTGTATATATTTAGCACATCTTTATCCATTCATCTGTCAATGAACGCTTAGTTTGTTTCCATTTCTTGGCTTTTGTAAATAATTCTGCAATACATGTAGGGCATGTATCTTTTCAAATTAGGGTTTTTGCTTTCTTTGGGCAAATACTCAGTAATGGAATTACTGTGTATGGTATTTCTATTTTTGACATTTTGAGGAAACTCCATACTGCTTTTCACAGTAGCTGTGCCAATTTCTCCACATCTCTCCAACACTTACTATTTCTTTTTGATACTAGCTGTTCTAACAGGTGTAAGGTGATATCTCATTGTGGTTTTGATTTTCATTTCCCTGGTGTTGAGTGACGTTGAGCATCTTTTCATGTGTCTGTTTTCCATCTGTATGTCTTCTTGGGAATATGTCTATTCAGGTCCTCTGCTCCTCTTTATTTGGGTTATTTGTTTTTTTGGTGTTGAGTTATAAAAGTTCTTTATATATTTTGGCTATTAACCCATTAATAGATATATCATCTGCAAATATCTTCTCCCATTCAGTAGGTTGCCTTTTTGTTTGTTGATGGTTTCCTTCACTGTGCAAAAGCTTTTTATTTTGGCGTGGTCCCAAAAGTTTGTTTTTGCTTTTGTTTCCCTTGCCTGAGGAGACAGATCTAGAAAAATGTTCTTAAGGCCAATGTCAAAGATAACACTGCCTATGTTCTCTTCTAGGACTTTTAGGGTTTCAGGTCTCACATTTAGGTCTCTAACCCATTTCGAATTGATTGATTGATTGGTATAAGAAAGCGGTCCAGTTTCATTCTTTTGTATGGACCTGTCCAGTTTCCCAGCATCATTTACTGAAACAACTACTTTTCCCCATTGTATATTCTTACTTTGTCATAGATTAATTGACCATGTAAATGTGGGTTTATTTCTGGGTTTTCTATTCTGTTCTGTTGATCTATGTGTCTATTTTTGTGCCAGGACCATACTGTTTTGGTTACTATGGTTTTGTAATACACCTTGAAATCTGGGATTGTGATACCTCCAGCTTTGTTTGTGTTCCATAAGTTTGCTTTGGTATTTGGGGTCTTTTGTGGTTCTGTGCAAATACTAAGATTATTTGTTCTGGCTCCGTGAAAAGTCCTGTTGGTACTTTGATACAGATTGCCTTGAACTTGTCAATGACTTTGGGCAGTATGGACATTTTAACAAAACTGATTTTTCGAAGATATTTTAATTTTGAAATAATCAGATCTTTTATTGATGGACTTTTGTATTTTGGATCTTTTTAGAAAATCCGAAACCATGAATGTGTTCTGTTTTCCCTAAATCCTTTATAGTTTTGAAACATTTTAAGCTATGTAAACCATGTAGGATTTGTATTTTTCACTGGTCAGAGGCAATGAGTTAAATTTGTTTCCAAATTGTCTTCCCAAATCGTTTAGTTGAATGGTCCCATGTTTTCCCAGTAACTTGAAATGCTTTCCTGTAATATAGTCTAAGTCTCCATATATATAAGTGTCTGTTTATGGAAGCTACTCTGAGCCTTTGATCTATTTATCTAGTCTCTGCAAATGTCACACCTCTTTAAGTACTAGAACTTTTTTTTAACATGTTAATTTTTGAGAAGGCTACTCTTCCTGTATTGTTCTTTTTTATTCTTATTTTCAGAATTACCATGGCTGTTCTTGAGCATTCCATTTGAGTTTTGCAATCGGTCTGTGAATTTCCATAGAAACTCCTGTTGATATTTTCTTGGGGATTACATTGAAATTATTGAGAGAGAAATTACATTTTCCAAATATGTAGCCATCCAATTTTGGAATATGCCAATGCCCTTTATTTTCGAGTTATTACCTTTGTCTTTGAAAATGGTTTCACAAGTTTTTTGTTTTTTTTTTTTTAATAAATAGTGCGCCTTTCTGTTAGGCATTTTTATAGGTTATGAATGCTGATTTCATAAAGGAGGCCACATCATTATTGTGATTATTAAGTATGAAGTAATAAATGTGTGTACATGAACTGGGCTGAGTACAGCCTTTTCTGTAGCTGCGATTTTGCATTTTGCTTTTTTAGAAATTTGATAGCTAACAGGTAGGAAATTTCTGTCCACCAGTGCTCAAGCGACAGCACTATGTCTCTGCATCCAGTATACTCCAGGCAGAATGTATGTGCAGATTTTCATCAGTAAAGGATGATCATGAATCTGAGCCTACACGAGCAGAGAAGCGGCGACATGAACTCACCCCATTACTAACATATACAACATGTAACTACCAATGATTTAATCCCCAAGAGGAGTCATCCGCTCACATTAGTCTAGAAAAGATGACCTTATATTGTCCCCCTCCCCCCCTTTTTATTTTTCGGAGGCAAGAATCTTTATAATACCAAAAACTTCAGTTTCTGGTAAATATTTAGAAAGATCATTACATGGTCTTCAGAAGAACTGAGGATAATGCCAATTTGGCTGCATTTCACCTTCAGTCTTACAGGTTAGATAATTAATGAATTTGGTTTGGTCTGATAGTACATTTCAGCGCAGCTTGAACTTCTCAAAGCTAACTTGGTGTAGACTAGGAGGACATTTTCAGGTGTGCAGCAAAATATCGGATGTGCCCATTTTTACTTCTGCAAAAGTTTTGTATGAAAATTTTTTTCATGTACAAAAATGTAAGTGATTGAACTGCTCTTTCATACCAGTAGAAGCTCGTGACCCTCTCTGATGACCATCTCAAAACTCAATAACCAGATGGTTTTATTTTCCTCTGTGATTACTGGGAAAGACACTTTTCCTCTTCTGGGTTTTTTTTTCCCCCCAGTGGTAATATCAAGTTTTATGCCTTTCTTATCTCTACTTTACAGACATATTTCA
>JAPYYM010003339.1:0-11284 GCA_028534135.1 Potos flavus
GTAGAGACCCTGAGAGACCGTTGAGGAGGCCCTGCCTTAATCCAGGTTTTGTGCACTGGTTTCACCTTACCTACTGCCCCCAACAGCAGGTGGGCTCTGAGGGAGGCTGACGGTGGCAGTTTTCTTGGTAAGACCCATGATGCCCCACAATCCTCCCACAGTTTCCCTGTTGAGGGATGGGCAGGGCAGAGGTCCATGACAGGAGTCCCATTCCTCCCTCACCACGTGGGAGGAGTTGGGTGTATGCTTCTGTCACCTTTTAGGTCCTTTAATCCCTTCTGCAGCAGAGCTGCTGGATTCTGCAAAGCCCTCCTTCTTCCCAGGTCGTGGAAACAGCCGTCCTCCAGCAGCTTTGGGGTCATGGCTGGGCCACCATGTCAAGGTCAGTCTGTCCACGTGCTGCCCAGGAGCGGCTGGAAACTGCACTGCTGCAGTCAGGGTCAGCCTGAGCAGCCTTTGTAAATGGGATTGTCATGCCCTGTGAGCAGGGCCTGGGCCGAATGAGGACAGGAGAGAGGGGGAGACAGGAGAGGTGGTTCCCGGTGGAGTTCTTGGACAGAGCTGCACAGAGCAGAAGGCCTGAGGGTCTGGGGAGCGAGAAAGAGACTGTCAGGGTGAGACACCGAGTGAATGGTGGGGGGATTGGGCAAGTCCTAGCAAGGGAGAGGAACAGAGAGGGAGACGGGGTAGAGAGAAGCAGAGACAAAGAGGAATTTCAAGGATGAAAAGAGGATGCTGGTCTAGGTGTGTGGAGTTGGATCATGGACCAGGGTGGAGGAGGTCTATGTAGGTGCCGTGAGCATTGGGACCGGAGAAGGCGGGAATCCAGGGCATCAGATTTCCCCAAGCCCAGAGCTGTGATTCCCCCTGGGGCTGAGCTGTGCAGAGGCCATTTCACTTGGGAAGATGGGCACACCTCCTTTTACATGGGGTTGTGGGGCCCAGCCTCAGGATCTGTCAGGGAGAGAGATGGCTTGTGTGGACCAGAGCACCCTCTGTCCCTCCAGCTGAGGTGCCATGACTTTGAGCATTGCGGGAATTCCCAAGGTGGCCAGCAGAGGGAGCCTGCGCGCCTCCAACAGGGAGGGGGCGGTTTCTCTGCGTGCGCAGCGATGGCCAGCAGAGGGCGCGCCATCGGCTTTTCTGACCCAAGGGGCCTCAGAGCAGGAAGGGCTTCTGTAGCCTCCCAAGAATCCAGCTCCACTCTCGCTGCTCCAGGGTAGAGAGCCACAGCTGCGTTCCCAGCTGGTTCCGCCAACGCTTTGGGGAGACCCTGGGGGCTTTGCAGCAACGTGTTGCTTCCTGAGGTGTGACGGAAAAGCTGCCTTGTTGGCTGAGTGCTGAGGAGGGGGCTCTGGGCGCCTCCCCAGGACATGCTGCTAGGTGAGAAGCACAGTCGCTTGCATTTTTGGGGCTGTTCCCATGGTTTGGTCCTCATTTTCCCTGAGGGCATTTGAACAAGCCCCATTTTACTCAGGGATCCCTGGATTGAGAGGTCAGGGGACACCACATCAGAAATGCTGTGGTTGGTTTGTTACCGATGCCGACTTGTTTCTAGGGAGAGATCCTGACTCAAACTCAGAGGAACTGGAGCCACATTCAGTTGGGACAGGAATACAGGAACTGCTGATTCTCAGGACCTTCTAGAAGGAGGAGCTGGGGTCCCACTTTCCGAGTTCTGCTGGAACCAGTGCCCGCCCGAGGTAAAAGCACTGACTGTCCTCCACTTAAACATGCTTTTATTAATTTTCAGTGGTTATTTTTTCCCAATAATGTTACAGTAGTTGGAAACGAGTGAAAACTTGACAGGTACCTGATATCATAAACCTTCCGTTCTTTTAGAGTTAAGTTTACATGGGAAACAGGATTTGTTTTATTTATCCTTTCACGTCTTCGTTGGAAGAAAACCATCAATAATATCTTTAAAACCTACTCTTTACCTTATCTCTTTTTCTTTCTTCCTTTTTTTTTTTAAGATTTTATGTAAGTACAGAGGTGGTGGTGGGGGAGGCAGAGGGAGAAGGTGACTCAACACTGAGTGGGAACCCCAACATGGGACTCAATCGATCCCAGGACCCTGAGATCAAGCCCTGATCCACCCAGGTGCCTCAGCTTATCTCCTGCATTTCAATTGAGATTTGCCTTATTTTCTAATTTTCTCATGAACCCGTAACAATCTTCAGCAGTTTTAAATTCTTTGCAGTTTACTTAGAGCTCATTCGCAGGATCCCACTGTGACTTCTGTTCAAAGTGTCAAGACCACTTCTCAATATGCGGAATATTGTACTAAGCAAAATTTGTGACTCACTGTTTGAAGAAAAAGCATGATGGTTTTTTTTTAAGATATTAAAATAGATGTGTAGCTCCACTGATTCATGCACTTCCAACTTTTTTCTTTTCTTTTCCCTTGTTGCTTATTTCTAATTCAGATATCATATTCATATATCTTCCTGAGTTTTACATACCTCACACGTACTTTCAAGGTTCCTTTCTGTCACTTGTAGAGAAAAGAGACCTTCTGGTGAGCATGCAGCTTTGTGTCCCTTCAGGATTTGTTGTTTAGATCTCTATTAGCTTTTCCCACCCATTTGAAACTATCATGCCACTTTGGCATATTACGAAGGAAGTGTAATCTATATGCATCCGTATGATTTCATTTAATTATAGCGTATTTCTTTATTTGAGATTTTCTATTCATGTCTAAAACATGAGAATATCTCCCAAGTTCATTGAATTTGAGAAAAGTATATATGCTACGTATGAAATTTCGAAGTTTTGCGTATTGGAACTCCTAAATGGAGATGATTTGTCTGTTAAATTAAGGTTATTTGCTGAGCAGGATGCAAGTTGACATAATCATTTTGGGGGAAGAAATAATGTCTTCTATTCTTTTACAAATGTGCTACAGTTGCTCCACTATCCTATGTCTGGATAGGAGCAATTATTTTTTCTTTTCAAATTTTTATTTAAATTCGACTTAGTTAACATGCAGTGTATGGATATGAGCAATTTTATGACAGTATCCTTTTTTCCAATTTATGAATTTCATAAACTAAACATCTCATGTTTTCTTCTCCATGCTAAGAAAATCAACAAATGTATCATCTGTTTTTATGACCCAATTCTTTGTTTTTAAGATTTTATTTATTAATTTGAGAGAGAGAGAAAGAGAGAGCATGAATGGAGGGGGGTAGGCAGAGGGAGAAGCAGATTCCCCTCTGAGCAGGGAGCCCGCTGCAGGGCTAGATCCCAGGACCCTGAGAAATGACCGGAGCAGAAGGCAGGTGCTTAACCCCCTGAGCCACTCAGGTGCCCCTTATGACATTATTTTTAATATGATATCTCTTAGGAAGCTTTTCCTCATTGATGGGCTTTGTTTGTTTCCCCATCAATAACCAAGGAGAGCATTTTCCTTTGAATATTCTCAATAGTGTTTCAGGTCTAACATAATTTGTAGTAGCATTACAAATTCTTTTTGAAATTTATTACACAAATAAGACCAGATCTTATCTATCAATACCTATATGATTAGGCATATAGACATTATAGTAGTCTATGATACTCTACGTTCAGAATCCTTCTAGTGTTTGGGCTTTCAATATTTTCTTGTGATCCCCTAAGATGTAAATTGTTTGTTGCACAAAACTTAACATCTAAATCACTCCCAAAATATTCTTTCGTTTTCAAATATTTTTTTCACTTGCTACAAAGCACAGCGGAATAAATTATGAGTTTGAATAATTTTTGAACTTTTTTTTTTAAAAAAACCCACCATGATGAAATATTACATCTTCATTGTGACTGATTCTGTTTCTGTTCCGTGATACCAGTGAGCCAGAGATAGCCACTGTGTATTGGCAGGCTGCTACCCATTAGCTAAAAACCTGTTGCTGGTGCCTAACTCAAATTTGGTTTTCACACGTCCAGTCGTTTAAAAACATAACCCTGGAGAGCAGATTTTTAGGCATTGACTGCCTGCCCGAATTCCATATCCCGTGAAACTGTCACCAACATTTCCTTAGCATAAATAAGGTTAGTGAGTCAATCAAGCAATCAAGACTAACCTTTTAGCTCTAAAGACCCTGAACTGCTGTTGGCCTTCTAAATCTCTGATCCAGAGACCCCCCTCCCCCAGCCAGGCTGCAAAAAGACATAACTTAGGCACATAAGTACCCTCTTCAATGTCCCCAGTATTGGAAGGTTAATACTGTGATGGGCAGCCCCTCTTGCAAACCTGTCAGTCCCCCAAGAAAGGTGGTTGCATGTTACTGCCACCTCATGGTCACATCTTTTTCCTTCAGCCTGAAACTCATTGAACTCACTCTACAATCTTTCAGTTTTGGGATATCTTTTTAAATTTGAAATATTTGATTGTTTTATTACTGCTGAAGAGGATGAAGGGGAAGAAGATAAAAATGAGGATTCCTGAGAACAAGTGAACCAGCCACAATGAATCACCTGGCCATTTGTAATTTTTTGAACAGGTTCAGCCACGGTGTAAAATATATCTTCTATTTTTCATTTTTTGAGGAACTTCCACACTGTTTTCCAAAGTGGTGCACCAACTTGCATTCCCACCAAAAGTGTAGGAGGGTTCTCCTTTCTCCACAGCTTCTCCAACACTTGTTGTTTGTTGCCTTGTCAATTTTTGCCATTCTACCTGGTGTAAGGTGGTATCTCAATGTGGTTTTGACTTGAATTTCCCTGATGGCTAATGATGATGAACATTTTCCATGTGTCTGTTAGCCGTTTGTATGTCTTCTTTGGAGAAGTGTCTGTTCATGTCTCCTGCCCATTTTTTGACTTGATTATTTGTTTTTTGGGTGTTGAGTTTGAGGAGTTGTTTATAGATCTTGGATATCAGCCCTTTGTCTGTAGTATCATTTGCGAATATCTTCTCCCATTCTATGGGTTGCCTCTTTG
Source organism: Potos flavus (assembly GCA_028534135.1). NCBI lineage: Eukaryota > Metazoa > Chordata > Mammalia > Carnivora > Procyonidae > Potos > Potos flavus. The sequence goes on from JAPYYM010003339.1 coordinate 4,924, forward strand.
TTTTGTTGACGGTTTCCTTTGCTGTGCAGAAGTTTTTTATCTTGATGAAGTCCCAGAAGTTCACTTTCGCTTTTGTTTCCCTTGCCTTTGGAGATGTGTCTAGCAAGGAGTTGCTGTGGCTGAGGTCAAAGAGGTTGCTGCCTCTGTTCTCCTCTAGGATTTTGATGGATTCCTGCCTCAGTCTGAGGTCTTTCATCCAGACTCTTAACTATAGACAACAAAGCAATGGTTGGCAGCATGGGTGAAATAGGGGATGGGGATTAAGGAGCGTGCTTGTCCTGACGAGCCCTGGATAATCCACGGAAGTGTTGAATCACTCTATTATATACCAGAAACTAATATAACACTGTATGTTAACAAGAGTGGAATTAAAAGAAAAGAAAAATAGTTGGCAAACTGTGTTAGGTATATGGAAATGTTCACTCCTGTCTTTCCTATTTGGTTTTGTTGGTAAATCTAAACCTATTATAAAGTGAAAAGTTTATTAGTAATCATTGTCTTTTATTTTTTAACATATAATATTGCATAATTAGTCCTAACATTACTTACTAGTAATTGACACATATTCTCTTCTATTGTTTTATTTAATAGCATTTATGTTACAGAAATTGAGTAATACAGAATATAGAAATCAGAGAAAGATCTATTTTAGATAGTTTATGTAAAGATAAAACATATATAACATGTATTCTAACTTAATGAGTTTTCTCATCTAGAATGGGTGTGTCATCACATGGCCCTCTGTGAAGTTGGTGCCTACCGTTCTAGTGGCTAATTATTCATTGAAAGAAAAAATCATGGTTATAATAATAGAAATATTAATATCAACAAGGGCTATATAAAGGTTATTGGAGGGGATAAAAGATAGTTGATATGGGGGCGACTGAGTGGCTCAGTTGGTTAAGCATCAGACTCTTAATTTTGCCTCAGGTCATGATCTCAGGGTTGTGAGACTAAGCCCAAATCAGGCTCCGCCCTGAGCATGGAGTCTGCTTAATATTCTCCCTCTCCCTCTCCCTCTCCCTCTAGCCCTCCCCACGCATTCACACTCTTCTTTCTCCCTTTCTCTCTCTCTCTCTAAAAAAAAATAATATATATATATATTTGATTTCAAGACACACAGCTAATTGTTAATGTTTATAGGAAGAGAACATGATTCAAATTTTTGTCATTAGTGCAACATACTATCAATTGCTGTTAAGCTTGGGTAACTGCACTTGCTAACACTGATTTCAAGGATAGTGAGCACTCTTAAGCTTCAGATTCCATGCCTTCTGAGACTCCAAGGAATGGGAATTTTTTCCTGGAGAAGGAAAGTGTTCACTGTTCTTGGCACAAGGCATACACTTTAGGTAGTCCTCCATCCCTTGTTAAAGGTGTATGTCTTTGCCCCTGGCAAGATTTGAAGAGTGCTTGTAAGAAAAGTTTCTTGGATTGAAACTTCTAGAGTGAAATAGTGGGGTCAGGGTAGTCATGGGACAGAGGTTATTTGTTATTTAAGAAGTGTCAGTATCATTGGTGCATTACAGTTGGGACTGTAAGTGATAATGAAAGTAAGGAACCATGGCAGTCATTTTGCATATGATGTGGAGTACTACACTAATTTCTCAGTATTTCAGATGCCATGGGTCATGATACAGAATACACACATGTGAGGAGAGGGTCGGTGCCCTCTGCTGTCTTCACTGGCACTCCCCGTCTTGTACACACAGTGGCTGCCTCCTGCAATTGCCTGCAGCTCTTTGCCTGAGGGTGTCCATTGGCTTCCTTGGCTTCTTTGGCCAAGGCAGTGAGTTCTTTGGCCAGGTAATTAATGTCCATGAGAGCAGCACTCATGCCGTGCAGGTCTTTTCGCACGTGGGCGGGATGACTCAGGGCTGTTCTGCACAGTCTCCTGGACGTTCCCAGTAGATGGAGACACAGTTGCCTAAGCAGTGACCTCTGAAGTAACGCCCTGTCTTGTGTGTTGGCTCCACTTGTCCTTCACGTCTTAGCTCCTATCATTTCTTCCCACCAAAGACCTTTCTGGAGAAACGGCTTAGACTCACATCTCCTTGTCTTAGAGTCACTTTCTGAGGGACCCAACCACTCATAACTCCTGGTGCTGCCAAGAATTGTGGGTATTGTCCCTGTGTGCCCCAGGAGAGAATCTACCTTTTCGAAGACACACATTCTTGGGAGATCTCAAAGCTCAGTCATGAGAATCAACTTACATTTTTCCCTTGTGTGTGAAAACTTAAAAACCACACATGCAAGGCAGTAGAGTGACATAGATAATAGTGAGATTATTGAACTTGTCACACAAAGTGGAATGCTCAGGCTGGAAGGAGACATTTATTGTAGTATCATTATCAGTGACCCTTATTATTGAGTTCAAATATCCTATCCTTTGAAGGTGATTCTTTGCCTCCCATTTTGTCCATAAGGGTACTTCTTGACCGTATGCCCACCCTCAACTCATCCCCAGTCGTTATCTTTGTCTCCAGTCCTAGACTCACTCTCATCCAACCCTACGTCTTCTGTTCCCACTTTTTGTGTCCCTTTCTCCTTTTCTGCTCCCCAAGGTTTCCCAAGATCCATCTGGGCTCCAGACTCCCACCCTTCAGGTGTTGGAGGTTCCTTGGGCCCTCCAACTGTCCTGATCCCCTCTGATTAGTAGGAGGGGGTGTGAGTATAAATGAAAGTCTTGCTCTACCTTTACTTAAGTCCTGGCATGGCAAGAGAGAATGGGCCCCAGTTTGGAGTCCTGGATTGACTAGATATTGGTCTATAGCAAAGAAGTAATTGAATTCAACACAAATATGTTGAACTCTAGGCTTTTCCCAGGCCCTGGAAAAAGCACCAGCATATTTTGGGGAGGATGGAGGTCGGGAGACACAGTCCATGGTTAGGCCTTGCCCTGAAAGATGGTGCAGATGTAAAGCCAGGAACTAAAAAATACGAGGAAAGGAAATGTAAGAATAGGATGTCATGTTTCTTGAGTGCTTTATGTCAGATGTGCTTTAAAGGCCTTTATTAATCATTCTGTTCTCCGGCAACAGTGCCCTACAGTACAAAAATCTCATTGTCATCCCTATTTTGGAGATGAGCATGCTGAGGCTCTGAGACAGACACACAGCTAGTGAGGGAGGGAGCTAAGATTCCAACCAAGGGAGCGCCTTCCCTTCTACTCAAGACTCTATAAGCTTCTATAGAGCTACATGCCACTTGATTCTTTCTGTTGAAGGAGCAAAGGGGTATTCAATCCTAACAGAACTCAAAATATTCTGCATGGAGAAGAGAAAACATAATGAAACAGGCCCACCCAGGAAAGAGGAGATTCAGAGTGCTTGTCTTGAGGTCAGCATTGACCTCAGGCCAGTGGCTTCTTACCCCACCTCTGATGAGGTTACTTATCAACCAGAACCTTTATCAGACCCTTCAGGTTGTTCTCCAAACTTACTGGACTCTGGCGAGGACTGAGAGACTTTTGTATTAAGCAGATGTGAATCTTTTCTCAGCCTCCGGGTTTCTGTGCTTGAACTTGTGAGGACTGAGAATGAGGACATCTTCATGTGAAAAGAATGCAGGAACCAGCTTGAAAGGGTCGCCATTGACCAAATCAAGTCAACCTGCAGATCAAAATGAATCATGGCAGGAATACTTTCCCAACTTGAATAATAATCGATAAGTCTAGAGTTTAAGAAAACCTTTAGAAATCGGGATTGGAGAGAAGGGAAAGATCTTTACAAAAGATTGCTCAGAAATTAAGATAGAGTAGAAAGTGGAAAGAAGAAATCACCTTTCAAAAACATATTGTACCAATTCAGCCACCAGTTATCAGGCGATGCTAAGGTCTTTGGGTGAAATGGTGTTGGAGCACAAGATATGGACTGTGGGAACCACGGTGAATTTAACACCACTTACTTACAGTGAAACTAGACTGTTACCGTGTGGCTCATGGGGCAGGATGAAAGTGAACGGCATGATATCAGACAGTAACAGATTTTCAAAAGAAGCAAAAATAGAGAAGGCACACGATGAGATGGTGAATGTAAAGTTGAAGAAGAAAGGGTCCCATTGAATGCAAATGGACAAGAAGATCCCGATAAAAATCCACAACTTGTTCAACCAACCAAGCAACCAACCGACCAACAACCGTAAACTTTTGGTATGATAATCCTCTAACATGTAAGGTTGTAGATATTTTGAAAATAAGATAAATAAATAAAATAAGATAAATAAAATAAGCAGAAAAACAATAAACCATGCAAACACCAATCTAGGAAGAGCTGCTCTGACTATAGTAATATCAGGTAAAATATACATAAACAAAAAGCATTACTAGATATAAAGAAAGTTGCTACAAAATTATAAAAGCTGTACTTCACCGAGGAAAGTAAAACTGTATATCTTAGTTACATGGATGCCAACCTATAAAGGAATGTTCAACAAGACTGCAAGTAGAGGGGCACCTGGGTGATTCCGTCAGTTAAGCATCTGCCTTGAGCTCAAGTCATGATCCCAGAGACCTGGGATAGAGTCCCATATCCAGGTCCCTGCTCAGTGGGAGTCTACTTCTCCCTCTCCCTTGCCCTTCCCCCCACTCATGCTTTACTCCTAAATAAATAAATAAAATCTTTTTAAAAACTGCGAGAAAAATAAAATCTTCCAAGTGGCAAGTTTTCACAGCCCTCCCTCAGCAGCTGATAAAAAGCAGCCCCTAAATCAGTAAGGATGCAGAACATTTGGACAGTTAAACCATCTGAATGTAGAAATAGATACATAATCATATACAAGTACATATTATATAGAAGTATATACAAATATATATATACAAATATATGATATAGAAATATATATACAAATATATACCAATATATAAAGTGTATAAGTAATAATTATACATTTAGATATTAGATAAAATATGTTCAAAAATAAAACTATTATAAATATACTACATTCATATCAAATGAATATAAATATGGATACAGATACAGAAATATGTGTATGTAGTGATACATACATTTATACACGGAATCTAAGGGTTATTTTACCTAACAGATAAAGGAGAGTCATAATCCTTAAAGACATATCATATGTTTATAAAATTTAACCATAAATTGGGCATAAAGCAAGTCTCAATATATTTCAGAAGAATGAAACCCACAAGGGTTGTTCTTTGATCATAATTACAAAGGTGCTGGATCAATGAAGAAAGGATAACTAGGATTTCCACATATGTTTGGAAGTTGAATAGCCTTTTGAACAAAACTATAAAAGGGAATCTCAAAGGAAAAATCAGGCTGATCTGAATGGAAATGATACTGAATAAATGGCATTAAAATAGACTCCCTTCTGTCCTGGGAATTTGCCTTTGAATAGAAAGATTTATAGTGTTCAATTCATCCCATATTAACGGAGAAGGTATCACACTTTAAACATCTCTAGCAACACCACTTATCTCTGTAACTTCACTAGGTGTCAGTGTGGGGTTTAAATTATGCACGTAAATGAAAAAATGCCAAGCTGATGCTCATGCTTGATCTGTGTGGGATCTCCAGGACACTTATTAATTTTAAGTCATCGGGTTCATAAGCTTCTCTCTCAAGGGACTCCTGGACAACACCCAGAGAGTGTGGCACCACCAGGAGTCTGAGAGAGGGAGAGGAAGAATCAGAGGGTGACAGGGGTAGGTAGAGAGAGGAAGGGACAGAGAGGAATTGCAAGGAGGATAGGTGGGAGGTGGTCCGGGAATGTGGAGGGGGAACCATGGCCCAGGGAGGTGGGGCTTTGAGTGTTGTGGGAAGAAAAGGCAGGAATCTCGGGCATCAGAGTTCTCTGAGTCCAGGGCTCCGATCTCCCTCCAGAGGCCCTTTCACTTGGGAAGATGAGTACCCGTCAGTCTGCCTGGGGATGTGGGGCCCAGCCTCAGGATCTGTCAGGGAGAGAGGTGGCTTGAGGGAGAGCATGCTGCTCTTTGGCAGGCAGTCTCTAGAGCTTGCCCTGTGGGGAGGTGACCCTGAGCCATCTCCCTCCCTGCCCCCCTCCCTGCTGCATTCCTCCAGCTCCTGTTCCAAAACCAGGCCCCAGGTCCTGCAGCCTGGAACTGGCACAGATGCACGGCTGAGCTCAACCCAACGTATTTGAGAAGAAGATCCATGTTCTCCCTGTGGAGCTAGCAATGTGCAGCAGGATAAGGGGTTGCTATCCTCATGTCCACTGCCCATCCTGATGCAGGATGTTATGTGGACAGTTTCAACCCCTGCAGCCTTCTCTTACATCCGAGCAGAAACGTCATACTTCACCGAGCCGCCTTCTGCTTGTGAAGAGATGGCAATTAGTATTTGAAGGTAAAATTGGTTCCTTACCAGACTGATGG
>JAPYYM010000334.1:0-14827 GCA_028534135.1 Potos flavus
TTGGCATCTCTGTTGTGGTTTCTGTTTGGTCCTCGGTCTTTTGCCTTTACGGTGTGAGCGCCCTCCAAGTTCAAGGACATTTTCAGAGCGCCAGCACTGGCTTGCCTCATGTGGCAAGCTCAGGAAGTCATTTGTGGGTTCAAAAATGGGTCATCTGAGACATTCAGACAGCCTTTAACTTCCCATAGAGATATGTGTGCTAATAAAATGGGGGGAAAGGAAAGAAAAAAAATAGTAAATTCTCCATACAGAAAACTTGAAATGTTTTAGAACACACGGACATGCCAAATTATAAAAACTTAATCTTCGCTTTGACTCACATGGAATTTATTTAACAAAGGCTATTTCCTAAGAAAGAGTCTATATATTTGAATGAGCGACTCAGTATGAAAAGTATGTAATTCATCTTCTTTTTTGATGTTTCTCTCTCAAAATACAAGGACAACACTTTTTAAAAATTCTGCAAAATCATTCTTTCAGGCTCAGATTATAACTCGATTGGAGAAAATACAATCTAAACAGGATTTATCTTAAAAAATTTTTCTCACCCACATCTGCTATTCTACATCGAGACACTTTGAGCTTTTGGAAAAAAAAAAAAAAAGAGATTTCTAAAATAAATAAAGTGTATCTTCCCGGGGGGAAAATAATGTCGCATCCTCACCTCACAAGACCGTCCCCCCAAAACCCTCCAGCTTTCCCACTGCTTCATATTCATTAATTAGTCTGAGGTTTCTTCCGTGTTTCGTTTACAAAGCCACTTAAACCCACGCACCCATTTAACATATTTATGACCCCAGTTTTCTTTCTGTTCTCCGAGACTGTACCGTAATTGTTCTCTGGACCCAGGGACTGCAGAGAGCCTCCCTGCTGAAAAGACACAACATAAAGAAGGAAATGAATGTGTGCGGGTTGAATACCTTCAACAAAACGACTGGGTGCAGTTTGGCCCTTGCCCTCCCCCCTCCCCCCCGGGGTCACTTTAATTGAGTGGAGCCTCACCCTCTATTGAGTGTATGGGAGACTATTAACTCTTAACAACGCTTCTCTCAGGTTATTTATTTATTGCTTAAATGATTTGTTATTGCTCCTTGAATTTAATACACCCTCTGGGAACCAAGATGGCCGCATCGTGTTACAGAAAAACTACAAGTTATTTTAAAACTGTAATTGACGTTTTATGAGAGCCATAAAATCTTTCTGAACAAATAACTTACCATTAGTCAGAACCTTCAGCAGGAGATCTGTAAGATTAAGGATAGGGTAGAACAGTACTGTACTTGTGTGTGTGTGTGTGTGTGTGTGTGTGTCTGCATATGTGCTGGGGAGGATGGGGCAACCAGAGAAAATCCCGATTATAATAATAATAATGATATTATTATTATTAGATAATATTATCATATAATAATATATTATATTATATATTATTATATAATATAATATATTATTACATGATAATATTATCTAATTATATTATCATATAATAATATATATATTATTATTATTCTGCATGGCTTCCCCATGTCTTGATTTAAATCATCACACTTCAGAGTCACAGGGCTTTGGGAAATAGTGCACAGGATTCCCGATGAACTGTATCTGATGAGCACATTTCAAGCGACCCCCTGGGGTCTTTCCATTTTTGCTGCTCATTGAGATCGCTTCCCAGCCGGACACCAGTGTAGTCCACTGTGGTCGTGCCGCCTGGCCTCACCGGGTCAGCAGTTACCTGTTAGAATAACATCCCCCCGTCCCAAATCCGTGTAGACCTTTCGGCTCTTCGTAAGAGCTGTGAGAACCCATCACTGACAGGTTTGGACCATCTCGTTTCCCGGTCCAGCAGAGCTTCATCTCTTTAACATCGCTTTGACATAATAGGAAAGGCTTTGGCTGGAAATTCGCAATTCTGAAAATAGCGTGTGTCCATCTTCTCTTTCACGGGATCCCTCCCTCCAGGACTGAGGGTCCCCAGGAGTCCTGAGTGTTGGCTACTGGTGTTCACAGCTACATCCCCAGGAACTACCTTTGGCAAGAGTGAGGTTGCCTGCCCAAAGTAGCCCAAATCCACCGAAAAGGTACCAAAGCCCAATTCTCTTGCCTTAATTCAGGACAACTCTGAACGGCCTCCCCGGTTCCAGAACTACCTAAGGGATCAGCTCTGGATTTGTTTGCAACCACATCTATGACTGTTCAACTTCTCCCTCTGTCCCATCCTGCTTCCCTTGTCCCCTTCCAAAGTTGATCCCGAGAGCGTGTCCCGGTAAGCCCCCTGCACACTGCACACTCAGAGTGTGGAACCCAACCCAAGACAGATGTTCACTTTACCTTCGTTGACCCTTTGAGCCAACCACAGACCTACCCACCAGCCCAGGAAGCCCCAAGGTCGTTTTGTAAATTGCACAGGAATGTCTTTGTCTGGCTTCTAACTTATTTTTGCTCTGAGCTCCTCCCTATTCGGCTCAGCTCTGAAACCCCCACCAAATCCTATTCCTGGCTCCCACACTCTGGTCACATTTTTCTCTTGTTTGTACTTGGGTTTTTCCAACTGGCTTCGACTCAGAGCCCCCATGCTGTAGCTTGAAGGTGATTTATGTGCCAACAGTAAGAAACTCTTCACGGCAGTTCCAGATGAGGGCGGAATCCAACCCTGGATGTAAGTTAACTTAAAGCTAGTTAAGTTAACCTGCTTGGTTAACACTGACCTCCCTTCTACACTTCATCGGCCCCGCCAATATTTTGAGGCAAGCACGCTGGACAAATGACATCAGGAGCATCCACAAACTGACGCACTATATATGCTTCTCCTGACAGGAAAGCATGATGTTCAGATCTTGCTGGGGCTGAATCTCTTACAAGTACTACGAGTGTACTAGGCATTACGTGGAACATAGCAGAAAAAAAACGAATATAAGTTCGCAGGCACGGAAATAAGTAGCACCACCCAGGACTTGTACTGGGCAGGCCTGGTTGCGTAGAAGAACACTAGCAAAATGAATCTTAAAAATTAACTGAGACACTAACTTCCTCCCCTTCCGCCTACATCTACGCACACAACCTGCCAAACTGCGTTCTCTGGATTGCTGTGTTCTGATTACTATTCTGTAGGCAGGAAACTGTTTTATCCACAAAGTTCCCTTTCATTTCCCAAGATTTCTAGTTATTTGAAAGTTCTTTTCAGGATGTTTTGGAATGAACCCCAGATTTGTTTGAATCGGGTCTGGTAAGACACGCAGACCCAGAAATGACTGACGCGAAGGAATAAGTCTCTATATGCAGTGATCCCTAAAATTAGGCCGCACAGGGTCGGTCAGGAGGCAGAGGGAGTGAGGGGACCATGTGGGCAAAGCCTCTATTGTGGTTTCCACAGAAAGGATCCAGCAGCGTGGGCAGGTTTAGGTTTGGCTTGTTTGAATACTTGCATCAGGCTCTGGAACATAGATGTTCTCCCTAGTTGTCTGGCTCTTGGCTCTGGGATGATTAGGGCAGCTGGATGGTGGCCCAGAGTGTGCGAGCCCCATTAAGGAGGTGGTTGGGGGGCAGCCTCTGAATTCATTGGTTTGCCTCTGAAAGGCACGCCCAATCATTGGCCGTATCTAGGAATTAGCTCGTGCACGGAAGGGCAGTCCTCCAGTGCCCCGGATGTCAAAGCACCAAATACAGAAACTGGAAGAAGTGGCTATTATAAGATGAGCTACAACTGCCTCCTTGCCCTTTCTACCCAAAGATCCTAGTTCAGGCCTCTGGTGCTGTGCAGCGTCACCTGGAAATTCCCCGACTGGCTCTTGGCTACTTGAAGTCCACCGTCTTCCTCTCTCCACCCCTCTCTCCCCTCCTGGATCACGACTCCAAACCACCTCCCAAACTCGTCTCACTCGAGAGACACCAGTTTGCCCTTTTCTTCCCCTGTGGCCGATACGTCACGCAGCACGTGGCTGGGAACCCTCTGCTTACTGGTAATGCATTTTGAGCACGTACAGTATATCTATAGGCTAAATTCTTAGATGGGGATTGTTCGCTCAAGGGAAATAGGGATTTGTAATCCCATAGAGATTGAGAAATTTCCCACCATGGATGTTACTTCTTGCTTTGTTCTTAACGTATTTTTAAAATATAGTCTACACTTAGTAAATTAATGGGGATAACCAATCATTCTCCTAGCTGTACTTCCATAAAATAAGAAATAGCAAAAGTAACCTTTCCTTCCATGGTCCCCTGCTCTTTTTACACATTTTACATAGATAAGGTATAATAACGTTCATTCACTCCATCCCATTCTGCCCCTTTATTGTCTGGAAAAGCAACCCTAAGTCATTAAAAAAATCTGTGTTAATGAAAACCACAAATGCTGTTAAGTATTTTGGTTAGATGAAAAATGATAGGGAAACTACAGGAAAGGACTACTCCTACAAGTAGATATAGAAAAAAAAAATGATACAGAAATACAGAATATATATAGCATCTACAATATAGAGAGAATATAGAATATCTAGAGAGAAAGAAAAAAATGATAGGACAACTCCAGGAAAAACTAGAAAAGTCAATGAAGCAAAGTCTATTTATTGTCAAGGTAAGTGGAAAAGTCCAAAGTGGAGTGTTGTCATTTAATGTTTATAAACAATAGTAAGAGTTTACAATATTCACATCTGAAATTTTGTACTGAAACTCTCAAAGCACCTAAGGAAAAAATAAATATCAAGGGAAAGTATGGATAATAAGACACATTTCCTATGCGTTAGAAACTACTGAACTGGGGCGCCTGGGTGGCTCAGTTGATTGAGTGACTGCCTTCGGCTCAGGTCGTGATCCCTGGGTCCTGAGATCGAGTCCCCAGTCGGGCTCTCCCTGCTCAGTGGGGAGCCTGCTTCTCCCTCTCCCTTTGCTGCTCCGCCTGCTTATGCTGTCTCGCTCTCTCTGTGTCAAATAAATTAACAAAATCTTTAATAAAAAAAATTAGAAAGAAAAACTACTGAACTATTGCAAAAATATTTGCTGTGTTGGAAGAAGAAACACTCTTGACTTTCCCATTTGGCCGACTGGCCCCAGTGATGATCAGCCTTTGAAATCCCATGATCTTGGGGAATTTCCTGCATGGACAAAGGGTTCAACCTTGGTATTTGACGGTTCGTCTGCAGGAGGACTGATATATGGGTGAAATTTTTATTTTTTGAAGCTTAACTCTTTGGGCATCTTGATGGCTGATTCTGAACTCCTCTTTGTTTTTTTGTTTTGTTTTCTGCTTATATCTTAAAATTTCTTTTTTCCGCTGTGGAGCCACAAGACAAAAGCTCATCCTCCTCACATTTTAGCCAACACTTGGAGGTGCGTGTGTGTGACCTGTGACGTAAGCGTGGGGGGCGGGGAAAGCGTAGGGGGCGGGGAACAGAGGGAGAGGAACAAGCAGACTGCACCCAGCAAGGAGCCCGACATGGGGCTCGATCCCCAGACCCTGAGATCATGATCTGAGCTGAAACCAAGAGGCAGGCGCTTAATTGACTGAGCCGTCCAGGCGCCCCACCGCGTCCATCCTTTAAAACAGGTTTCTTGGTATCGTTTTCATCACTTCCCTGCTCTAAAGCTGTCGGTAACTCTGGGTACCATTGGCGACCATCGGCTGACCACTTCCTCCACCCCAGGCACTGCCTTGGTTCATCCCTACAACTGCCTCCCCAGACAGACAGATTCATTTACACAAGTGGGACCTGATGTGGCCTGAACTTATAAGTGGAAAGCCCCAGGCTTCGGTGTCTGATCCGTGTGATGTCAGAGAAGATGATCTTAATGAGTCTGCATCCATCCTGGCATTTAGGTGCTGAGAAATCGGGACTCAAATTATTTCTTACCAGTTGAGCTCTCTGCCTCACCCCAGACTAAATTATTTTTCTCTCTCAGTAGGCCTCTTAGGCGTCTTCATTTTTCTAATCAGTACAGGCGCTTTTAAAAGACACTATCTTACAGTTCCTTCAGTTTCTCATAGCGCCATTACCCCCAGATCGACAAAAATACTTGGTTATTTTGGAGAAACTTGTTCGTGCTTCAAGAGATCAGTGTATTTCATTTTGGGTTCTCAAACTGCACTTTTGGGCTCTGTCTCCTTTGGGATGTTAGTGATGCTTTCTTCTGTTGAGCAGTGTCCAGAAATTGACATGAAACTCACTCTGTGTAGGATCTTAAATGTGTGTAGATATATGCCATGGCTCAAGGCATTCCTTCGCTTGCCTTGAAAGAAGATAAAAGATGTTTCTGTAAGAATGTTGGTGCATAAAATGCCAGCGTGGGGTCATATGAATGCGGACTCCTGGGGAACCAGCACAGCTCTGCATGAGACTTTGGACTGCTTACGCAGAGACCCTCCAGTCCAGTTGTACGTATTGTAGATGAAGGAAAAGGAACATTATCATTGTCCTTCCCCCTGAATATTCCATACGGCAAGGGACAGAGACACCATGGGCTGAGAGTGATGGAAACGGAAGCAGATGCCTCATGGAATCAGGCGTATGTTCAAGAGATATGGACGATGTAGAAGTCACTTCCTTGGAAAGGAGCACTTTTCTGGATGCTCCGAGATGGCTGTGGGTCCGGAGCCACGGCTTCTCAACGCTAACTAACTCCCCATCGGGCAGTGATTTTCAGCCTTGGCTGCGCGTTGGAATCACCCAGGACTTTAAGAGACTGATGCCCATGTCCCTCCCCCAGAGACTGGATTTTTACAAGCATCCCCGGTGATAAAAAGTGAAACTGACGCTGAGAGTTATGGCTTGTCTACACCCTTGTTACCAGTGTAGACGATGAACTGGCATCTTCTGTGTCACCGGGGAGCTTATTGGAAATGCAGAATCTCAGGGCCTATCCCCAAATTATAAAGTCAGAATTGGCATTTTGACAAGATTTCCAGATGATGTGTTTGCACGTTAAAGTCTGAAGAAACACAGGTCTAGGCTTTTTCTCTGCCTATAACTTCTGACCCCCTGAATGTCCAGAATACTCAAGGCTCCTGCTGATTCAGTGATTCCTACTGACCCTATTCTGGAATATTAACTCTGCTTGCAAGTTTTAGATACGAGTTGGCCTCCCATCCCAATCCCCCAGCTCCAGTGACTTATAAAGCGGGTCTTTTATCCCAACCGGGCAAAGCTACCTTGGGCCTCCTGACCAGCCTGCCAACGAGTTGCTTGGAAGGAGTCATCTGATCATCGAATCCATTCCACTGTGACTGGGTCTAAAGACCTCCAGGGCGAGAGGCCAGCTTTCCTTGAGTGGGGCCATGGGCCGGGTAGGTATCCACAGAAGCCCTTCCTCTTAAATTCTTTTCTGTCCAGAGCGATTATTCTGGGAAATCATCATCACCTCTCACTCTGGAAATTGGACTGCATGGTGTATTGTCTACAGCTAAAAGATGCTTCAAAGGGGAGGATTTTGGTGTTGATGAACTGGGCCTCTGAGGGCAAAGGGCCACTGGAATGATTCATTCTGTGACACAGGCCCGCGAGTGAAGTTAAAGCAGCATCTAAAATATTCTTACCAAAGCCTAGCAGATATTTTCTGTTTTCATTCAGGTCAGAAAAAGAAGGTGTGGGTGTAAACTGCTGGGTCATTATAAAATGAGAATTATTTACAAAGCGCGTTCACAGCTTTATCTAAATGCGAGACATATCCATAGCAGCGTTAACTATGGTGTTATCTTTGGAGCCAAATGCCATTTGGAGGAAGTGATCAGCCATTAGGGTTCTGCCAAGAGGATGGGTGCGGTGGTTGTCTTGCTGAACTTGACTTCCACTGCCACCCCTCACTCCAACCTGGTCCAAACCCCCTTCTCCAGCAGCACCCCAGTAAGGTGTTAGAGACTTCTCTGGACAGACCTCTCCAGTCCCCTGTATCTGCATTTGAAAGGAAAAATCCGAAGGAAAGGAAGGAGAGGCCCCCGGAGGCATTGCAGGGAGGGCTCCTTGGTTGGTTGGTTTTGCCTTGCAGTTGGCCAACGAAGAGGAATCTTTCCCCATTTCAAATCATTTTTCTCACAGGATCCTCCTCTAAGCAAATCCTTTTTCCAAATTCTTTAAACACAGTAAAGGACCACACATCAGATTTTGTGAGTTTTACCTGAGATGGCTTACTATAAATAAATTGAGGAATTTTTGTCTTCATAAGTATGCTAGTAGTTGTTGGCTAGGGGAAGACTGATACTCAGCTAACTCTGCGGGCATCTTCAGATCGACCTACAGATGTGCCTAGCTTTAGAAAAGAAAAAAAATAAATAATGTTAAGATGCAGACTCTGAGTTTTGAAAAATGGTGCAGCCACTGTGGGAAACAGTAAGGAGGTTCCTCAAAAAATTAAAAATAGAAATACCATAGGATCCAGTAATTCCACTACTGTGCATTTACCCAAAGAAAATGAAAACACTAACTCAAAAAGATATATGCACCCCTGTGTTTATTATAGCATTATTTATTAATTAGCCAAGATATGGAAGCAGCCCAAGTGTCCATTGATAGATGAATGAATAAAAAAGATGTGGTATAGATATGCAGTGGAATATTACGCAGCCATAATAAAGAATGACATCTTGCCATTTTCAACAACATGGATGTACCTGGAGAGGGTATTATGCTAAGTGAAATAAGTCCGTCAGAGAAAGACCAATACCATACAATTTCACACATATGTGGAATTTAAGAAACAAAACAACTGAACGAAGGAAAAAAGAGATAAACAAGAAAACCGACTCTGTCTCTCTTTTTTTAAAGATTTTATTTATTTATTTGACAGAGAGAGAGAAAGAGCACAAGTAGCCATCAAAAAGGACAAGACCATTTTCTATGTACATTGTCAGAATGAAGAAAGCATGGTACAGAATAGTGTGGTTAACTCCTATTATGGTTTTTGACTATTTTTGACTGTTTACTACATATCAGGAGCTGGGAAGATATAGTAATGGTGACCGGCAGCTGTCTCTGGAAGGTAGAAAGGAGTAGGCATGTACTCTACTGTAGCCAGGGGAAAATGAGTCTTAATTTACACCGTGCTTTCTTTCTTAACTTTTGGACTTATATACCATGCGGGGGAAGAATTAAGCTACAAGAGCATACTAAATAAAGATGACATCAATGCCATTTTACACATGGGGAATCATAATGGTGAGGAGCTCCCAGATATCATACATTGCTTACCTGGCTTACCTGGCTTTACCTTGTTTCTCCTATCTTCTTTACTCCCATTTGTCAGATTTCTTTGTTGAATTATGTTGAATGAGATTAACTTAAAACACGCAGTACAGAGAAATAAATAAAAAACACTCCTCCAAAGCCTCCCAAAATGCTTCACCCCCCCCCCCAAAAAAAAACCCACAAGAAAACAGATCTTCAAAGTTCAGAAAAAGCTATCCAGAAGTCAATCGACATACACTAGATTTTAGGAAAAGATTCTATAGTGAGGGAAGGATTATTGTTTTGTCTCCATTCATACAGCTTTTTTCTCCTATGATTTTGTATTGAATGCTTACACAGAGGTAGCAGTGGAGGCAGCCATCGATGCTAGGGGACCAAAACTGTCCTCACAGAATAGCTATTCTCAGGAACAATGGACGAGGAACTGCCATATGAATATGGTTCTAAGACTAGTGACCTTATCTAAGGATGCTAGGGATATGCTTGCCTTGGCGGAGATTTATTTACTTCCTCTTAATAGAGAGGCAGCCTATTTTATGACTGTCTTACTTAGTCCATTCAGGTTGTTATAACACAAATACCATACACTAGTGCCTTATAAACAACAGATATTTATTTTTCATGGTTCTAGAGGCTGGGAAGTCCAAGACTGCAGGCAGATTTGGTATCTGGTGAGGGCCTATTTCCTGGTTCATAGACACTGCCTTTTTACCCCACTTGGCAGAAGAGGCTAGGGAGCTCTCTTAAACCAATTTTTTATAAGGACACTAATCTCATTCATGAAGGTGGAGCCTCCCAAAAGTTCCTAATCTGACTACATTGGGGGTTAGGATTTCAACACATGAATTTTGACAGGGAGCGGGGCACAAACATTCAGACCATATCAATGACCTTGGAGTGGAAAATTGGACAAGAAATAACCACAGCTATGAGGACTTTATTATAATGGCTATGCCTTTTTTCTTGGTGGTTTAACATATTTAAGTATATAAATAAAGATGTATTTAAGGTGATATTAAGGTGAAGCCAGATGAAATAAGGTAGACTAAAGAGTAGCAAGCCTTCCATAAAATGTTCTTTTTTGAGTAATGATGTTGATAATAATGGAGATGATAGTGGTAGTGATGGTCATGATGGTGATTGCGATGATGATGATGATGACGGTGATGATTATGGTGATAGTGATGATGACGGTAATGGTGCTGATAATGGTGATGATGGTGATGGTGGTGACAGTGATGATGATGATGATGGTGATGATTATGGTGACGATGGTGATGATTATGGTGATGATGGTGATAGTGATGATGATGGTAATGGTGCTGATAATGGTGATGATGGTGATGGTGGTGACAGTGATGATGATGATGATGGTGATGATTATGGTGATGATGGTGATGATTATGGTGATGATGGTGATAGTGATGATGATGGTAATGGTGCTGATAATGGTGATGACGGTGATGGTGGTGACAGTGATGATGATGATGGTGATGATTATGGTGATGATGATTATAGCGATGATGATAGTAATGGTGCTGATAATGGTGATGTGGTGACAGTGATGACAATGATGATGATGGTGATGATGGTGATAGTGATGATGACGGTAATGGTGCTGATAATGGTGATGACGGTGATGGTGGTGACAGTGATGACAATGATGATGATGGTAATGGTTCTGAAAAGGGTAATGTTAGTGATAGTGATGGTGACAGTGATGATGGTGATGGGGACAGTGGTGGTGTTGGTGATGGTGGTGATTGCTCTCATTTATTCTTTAATATGTGCCAGGAATCATGCAAAGTACTTTACTTACATCGTTGCATTCAGTCCTCCCAACATTCCTGTAAGACAGGAATTATCTCTGTTTTCTAGACTAGAAAAAAAGGCTCAGAGAGGTCAGGAAACTTTAAGAAGATCACATTTTCCCTGCAGTTTTACACCAGAGATAAGTTAGTGCTGATGTAAATCGTGCAGCATGTATGAACTCAAACAGATGCCACCCATGGTACCCTTTCCCTTTTAACTAAAAATCGCTTCGCCAGCCCTGAGAACTCTTCTTCCCAACTGTCAATGTGGGTACATCAGATGATTTCTTGTCAGCAGTTTTGGTAATCAGAAAAAAAAAAAAATATGCACCTCCTTCATTGTGTTTATCCTGAGGAGGTCTGGCTAAAAACCAATGCCATGTGGCTCTCTAAAATAGTAGTTTCAATGAGCTGGAATTTTAGCTAACACCGGGAACTTCAAGAACCCACAAACTATCCCATCCTTGCCACAGGGCATAAAACATCTGGGTATATCTAGGTTATACATGCGGACATCACCAGGTCAATCCATGTTGGCCCAGAAAGACTGGGAACCATTTCTCTCTTCTCGAGTCCACCTAGGAGCACCCTCTTTGCCGCTGGTCAATGTGGTGATGCCATATGGTTCCATTCATTCTGTGGCTTTTGTATGACACAGAGCTTTTGACCTCAGTTACGGTGTCAGGAACTCAACTTTTAGGTTCCTGGGCAGGTCTTCCATTAAATTTGGGCAAGGATTAAAAGCAGGCAGCAGTACCCAGGACACTTTGTTAGCTTCATCACCGTCTGGAAAGAAGTAGACTTAAGGCATCAACCGATGAGTTAATTTCACGAGGCAAACTGCCTCTACTCACCATCTAGAGGATAAGGAGAAATGTGGCCAGTTTGAAGGATAGTTTCCATCAACAATTCACTCCAGGATGTTCTTGATACTTTTCATCATTTCTTGGGCCCCCTTTTTAGAAAAAAATGGTGCTTGCTGATGCCCATTCAAGTGATTTGCCTGTTCTTAGACCGATCTCAGCAAATCCGGATTAAGAAGCAGTGAGTTTTGCATATTTGTAAATAACAGTTTCTAGCTGGTATTTTCACGGCAGACCCCAGAGCACATTGAGTCATTTTGCATCAGGACGCACCACCATCAATTCTTCTGCATCACAGTGTGTGGACACTCTACCCTGATTAAATGTACGTCTCTCAAGAAGGTTGGAGTTTGTATTAGTTTCCTACTGCTACATAATCAGTTCCCACAAACTGGCTTAAAACAGCACCCATTTGTTATCTGACATTTCTTAGGTCAAAAATCCAGGCCTCACAAGGCTAAAATCAAGTTATCGACCAGACTGTATTCTCCACTGGAGCTTGGTGCCTTCCTCCAAGTTCAACATTTTCTTTTTTCTTTTTTTTTCCAAGTTCAACATTTTCATTGTATAAGCTAAGATATTGCCTTTTCTTTTGTTTGTTTGTCTTTTGCTCTATCCTTGCCTTAAATAGTCTTTTTGAACATCACAAATGTACAGCTGACTATAAGACGGAGCACACAGGCGTTCAAGGAAGAAATTCACAGGGTGGTACCGGAAGTTTCAGCCAAAAACACCAAGGGGAATGTGAATCCTGGAGAACCAGGCTCCTTGATGACCAGCACAATCTCTTCCCATATTTGACAAAGGAATGCTGGGTTTCCCGTTACTTAAAAAAAAAAAAAAGTAGGGTTTCTGACACAGTCATGCACATTAATATGCATTTGTGAAAAAGGTACAGCAATTGGTGGGTTGTGCTGAGGACGAGAGATGTGCCACATTTAGTGACCTGCCTCTACCTCTCCACTCTCTGTGCCCCCATAGTCGATTCCAAGCTACCAGATTGGCTGTTTGTTCAGCGACTTTAGAATGACCACTTGTATTAATTAGGCCTTTTTTATATTCTGTATTTCTGATGCTTTGAGATGCTGATCCTAGAGGGACTGGCCCCCTCTCAGAATTATTAGCCAATTCCTAGAGTCAGTAAAGGACTCACAGGTGAGTGTCTTTCATATGCAAACCAGCCCATCCAGAGCCCATTAGTCAACCCCCACCCCCCTACTTTATCGGGCTCCCACTCCAGGCCGACATTCCCCTGCCCCAATCCCGCCCAGGCCAGTCCCAGACAAGGAGGCACGCTCCACACCCCAGAGTCTGCTGAAATTACTTGAACAAGCCAATCCTAAACTTGCCTATGCTGCCTTGCCCGTTCCTACCTGCAGAAACCACAATAAAGACCCTTGCCCCCAATTGCTTCCTGCTCCCTCTCCCTCTTGACTGACCCTGATGCTTCCCCATGTGACCATGCCTGATTTGGTGTACCCCCGTCTTGGAAACTGTAAGTAACTATTTTTTCATTGATATTCATGCCCTGATCTGTTGGCCTCATCATTCCTGAACACACATTTTATTTTATTTTTAAAGATTTTATTTATTTATTTGAGAGTGAGCATGCGGGTGCCTACGCAAGCAGGGGAAGGGTGGGGCAGAAGGAGAAGCAGTTTCCCCACTGAGTAGGAGCCCAATGAAGGGGTGGGGCTGGGGCTCCCCAGGACCCTGGGATCATGACCTGAGCCCAAAGGCGGATGCTTAACCTACTGAGCCACCCAGTCGCCCTTGAACCCACATTTTAAGAAGCTTCCAGATCTGCTGCAGTTTCCCTGGCCCAGATAATGCCGAGACTTCCTTCAGCTGGTACCATTGCAATTTCCCCCCAGTAAAAGACATCCTTTGTGGGACATCGACCCTAGTGGTGTATGTGAATGGCATGAATTCCAGACCCTTTCTTCACTGGTCACTTCTTTGATCCAGAGAGTAGGACGAAAGTCATTTGGATGCTTTGTGTTTATAATTGTAATTATTATATGCAATTTCAATCCGTTTCGAAGCAGGAGGTCAGGGATATTTTCTAATATCAAACCCATCCTCCAGTAAATGTTTTGCCATATGCTCTGAAATCTGCCTTTGAACAGAGCTGAGGGCAGGAGCCGAGGAGGGGACCTCATTGCCCTTCCTAGGGCGAATCTTTCTCTGGTTTCAAATTTCCCTTGGCTTCCCATCAACCTCATCAACTTTTGTCATTTGCTAGGACACTTTTCATTATAATGTATAATCTAACGAAGCCCCGTAAGAATACTTTTTACCATTTGTCAATTTTGTATAGAATGTGGTAAAAATTATCTCAAGTATCTCAAGAGAAATATTTTATTTTACGTATAAGTATATTTGCAAAGGTTAGAAATTTTTTTCCAATGTAAAAACGCAATAATATCAGTAGAATAAAATGCAAATTTTGCTTTTTTCCTGGTGAATATGACTCATGCCCTCAGGGGGCTTGTAAATTAATTATGTAAGTAAATACATTATTTGTTGATGAATATGTTACTAAATGATGTATTATATTTTGTATGGGTGAAAAAGTAAATTATATTGCAGCTCGAAATTGAACTACTTGTCACAACTTTGCAATCAACACAAACGTCTTTCAATGACCTGATATTTGGAGCACTTATATTTTGCCTTAAAAATTATATTGTTTATTTTTTTAAAAAATAATTTTTCTGCTTTGCTTCTGAGAGTTGAGAGAAGAAAAGGTTTCAGACCATTGTCTACAGTCATTGCACAAATGAAGTGTCGTGTCACAGATCTTTATAATTGAGTGTAGAGCTAAAGTGGATGTAAAAAGCAGTGTCTTCTCTTGCCACGTGGCATTTTGAAGTCTTTGATGTGCCGCAGAAAGTTTTTTATTAGAGCATTGGTATTTACTGATATGGCAGTGATCATCTGAAGGTAATTTTTTAGCATTATTTTCCCTTTTACTCTCCTCACAAAT
>JAPYYM010003340.1:0-11284 GCA_028534135.1 Potos flavus
ACATTTTGTAATTTTCAGGATACAAGTTCTGTACACGTTTTGGTGATTTATATGCAAATATTTCTTTCTTGAGAGAGAGATTGTAAATGGTATCGTACTTTAATTTTGCTTCCCTTGTGTTTAGTGTTAGTATATAAAGATACAAATAATTTTTATATGTTGACTTTGTATCATGCAACTTTCCTAAACTCCTTTATTATCTTAAGACTTGTTTCAGTCTTGTTTTGCTTTTGGATATTCTTTGGCATTTTCCATGCAGACCATCATGCCATTTGCAAATAAGTACAGTTTTATTTCTTCCTTTCCAATCCATATGCCTTTTATTTTCTTTTCTTGACTTATTATACTGCCTAGGGCTTCCAGTACTATATTGAATAAGTGTGGTGGAAGCAGACACCTTTCTCATTTCCAATTGTAGTCAAAGCATTCAGTCCTTTACCACTCGTGTGGTGTTAGCCATTGGTATTTGTTGTAGATATTCTTTATCAACTCAAGAAAGTTGCCCCATCCCTAGTTTTCTGAGAGTTTTATCATAAATGGGTACTGAATTTTCTCAAATGCTTTCACTGTATCAGTTGTTATGATCACATGATTTTTCTTCTTTAGCCTTTTCATATAGTGAATTACACTGATTGACTTTGAGTGTTGATCTAACTTTCTCCATCTCTGGAACAAACTCCATATTCTGTTTGTTAATATTTAAAGATTTTTTCACTTATATTTCTGAGGAATATTGGTCTATAGTTATAGTTATGTATCTTTTGTACTATTTTTGTCTGGTTTTGGTATCAGGGTAATATTGATCTCGCAAAATGAGTTGAGAAATGTCCTCTTCTATTTTCTGGTGTGAAATTATGAAAACATAAGAGATGATTTTGGGGACCTACAGCTTGGTGAAGAGCTCTCAGACATAACACCAAAGTATAATAAGCATAAGACAGATAAATGAGACTTCATCAAAATGAAAAATGTTTGCTCTGCAAAGGACCCTATTAAGACAAGCCCCAGACTGGGAGAAAATACTTGCAAACCACAAATGAGACAAAGGATTCTGAATATATACATTCAGAATATATATAGGATCCTCAACAGTCAGCAATAAAAAAATCCCAAACAATTCAGTTAAAAATTGGCAAAGGACTTGAAGAGACATCTCACTGAAGAGGGTGTACAGAGAGCAAGCAAGGGCACAGAAAGACATTTAACATCACTAGCCGTGAGGGCAATACACATTGAAACTATGATGAGATACCACCACATACCTATAAAAATAGATAAAATCAAACGTAGTGGCAACACCAAATTCTGGTAAGGATGTGGAGAAACTAGGTCTTCCTTACATTGCTGCTGGAAATGTGAACGGACACAGACACTCTGGAAAAGAGGGTGGAAGTGTCTCACCAAACTGAACGCACACTCTCAGGCACGTATCCCAGAGAAATGAAAACTCCTGTTCTCACAAAAACCTATACATAAATATTTACAGAAGATGAACCCTTAAGAGCCCTGAACTGGAAACAATCAAAATGTCTCCTAACGAGTGAATGAATGGTTCAATTGCAGGCTCTGGGCTACTACTTGGTGATAAAAAGGAACAGACTTTTGGTGTGTGCAACTTCTTGGACAGATCGCAGGGGTTTTATGGTGAGTAAAAAATCTGTGATCTCCAAAGGTCACATGCTGTGCAGGTCCATTTGCATACCATTCTTGAAATGACAAAATGGTAGAGATGGAAAACAGATCGGTGGTTGCCAGGAGATATGCGGATGGTGCGGCGAGGGAGCAGTTCTGCATCTTGATGGAGGGAGTGGTTGTAGGAATCTGCACACCGACACACAACGACAATCTACAACAGAACATAACTCCATACACATTGTACCGGTGCCAAATCCCCGGTTTTGACGTCGCACTGTATCGATGGAAGATGCGGTCATTAGTGGAAAATGAGGTTTAAGCAGGATTTCTCTCTGCTATTTTTACAACTTCCTGTGAATCTTCAGTTATTTCAAAGTTCTACAAACAAAACGAGCCACGATCCTGCCCCTGCCCAACTTTAGAAACTTCAATAATTATTTATAGCCCACAGCCGTGGTTTTACAACTTCAGAGTATTCGTGTATCATTTCTGTTGTACCAAACATGCAGGTGTCCGGGCTGGTGGCCCAGAAATTCCAATGTAGTAGGTAGCAGGCAGGGGCGGGGTTCTGCCCATTTGATGAGCTCAGGAGGTGAGCTCATCACCTGCATGGGCGGGAGGGGGAGAGGAGGTAGGGGTTTTCAGCTTATACGCAGAGAAACCCAGACTCTGGCTTTGCTCTTGAGCTCTTAATTGACAGTAAAAACCCTGCTATGTAACAAAAACCCCTGATTCCCAGTTCCAGGACCAGAGTAAGGTGAGCAGGGAGCTGAGGGTATGATATTTAAGGAGGCACTCACTCTCAGGTCCGTGTAAGAGCAGAGCGGGCAGTGTGCTGATTCTGAGAGTGAGTGCCTGCTGAAATTTGGCACCTTAGCTGCCTCCACCTGCTCCTGGCCCTGCTCCCCACTCACGGACTTGGACAGAAAGGTTCACAGCCACTTTCTGCCTTATACCCTCAAACTGGAAACAACCAGATGTCTGTCAACTAGTGAATAGACCAGCAGATTGTGGTAGAGCCAGAGGACAAAATAGTGGTCAGCAATGAGAAGGAACAAGCTACTAATAACAGTTTGCCTCTCACAAACAGTATGCTGAGTAACACAAAAGAGAACATATTCTGAACAAAACAAAGGAAACTCTGGGAAAGACAAAACTAATCTACAGCGATAGAAGTTCTGGGAAAGACTACGCTAATTTACACTCCTGGAAAGCAAATCCGTGGGGCCCTCGGGTGAGTGAGTCGGGGCAGGTGGGTCATTAAAAGGGCACTTTTTGGGACATCGGGAATGTTTCATATCTTGACTTGTGGTGGTGTTTCCTTGTGGTGGTGTTTCCTATCTTCCACTGGTGTACACGTGTGGAAATGTCCACTTAATGTGAGTACATTTTATCATATGTGAATTATAGATCTCTGTGAAGTTGATTAAAGAAACAAAACAGAAAAACAAACAGACCCCCAGATGCCTCACACACATCTGAACCCTGGGCTTTACAGGGAAGGCCTTCTCTTCTTGATAGGCTCCAGGTACCGCCCAGACCAGTAGGAAGAGCCTTGGCGATGGGTCAGGACACCCAGATCCCCATGTTGGTTCTAGTTATAACTGTGGATGACCCACTGGACTCTCCGAGTCCCAGTTCCCTCCTCTGCTGTGAGTCCCTCCAAGGGCTGGTGTGAGCCACAAATACACACAAGTACATACAGTCCCCTGGTGAAGCGTTAGCCATCTGTCTGGAAGTCTTACCAATTCTCGGATGGAAGCTTCCCTTTGCACAGCCCTTTGAATTCAAGTCCGGAATGGCTCTAGGAATACTAGATTTCGACAGCAATCAGGTATATGCAAATGTAAGCTATAGACATCATTTTTTACCCATGTATTTGGCAAACTAGAAGTTCATAATATCAAAGGCTGATGGGAAGGGAGAACGTGAGAACCCTCAGGGCAAGGCTGGTGGGAGTGTGGAAGCCACATAGCACTTGGAGGACCACCTGGGAGGAGTTAGGGCTGCAAATACCCTCTGATTCCCCAGCGTCACTCTGGAGGTCTTCATCCAGAGAAAATCTGCACCTGCCATAAGAAGACAGGTAGGGAGGTGGATGCTTGGTGGATGTTTGATGACAAAGACTGGAGAGGAACTAAGTGTCTGTCACCAGGGAGTGGATATATAAAATGTTGGTCCGTGCACATGCAGTAAAGCAAAGCAGCAACCGGAAATAGATTTACAACAGCTACGTGGCTGTACATCGAAAACGCTGAGTAGAAGAAAGTATTCTAGATTATATTTATGGCACAGTGTCATTCAGGTAAACTAAATGCACGCACACTGGGTTTTTAAGAATATGAATATATATCCCATTTCTCAGGCATGATTTTGAGGACTGGTCAGATCCAGAACCGGGAACACATCTTCAGAGTTGGTGGTTTTCCATCTGGGCTCCACCAAATCACTGGGGGAGTTTGGAAACGCTGATGTCTGAGCCTCACAGCCAGAGATTTCAGGTTAATTGGCCTGGAGTGCCAGCCTGGACCACCAAGATTTTTTAAGAAGTCACTTCGCCCTTCTCTCCTTCCCTCTCTCCCCAAATGCAGCCAAGGTTGAGAGCCACTGCTCAGATTTTTTAAGTAAAACAATCACTCCAGAAAATCCTGTAATTTAGGCAAGTTTGGAAGACACTTTAGCCTGTAACTCCCACGGCTGTAAAATGGAAAAGACTCTTGCAGAGCCAACAGGTGAGGCATGATGTTATCATTGGTTGCAACTTAGAGTCTCAACAAATGGTAAGCACTATTTTGGAAAAAAAAAAAAAGGAGATCATTGAAATCATCAACATCAAAGTTAAAAAATAGAACTGCGAATCCTGGTAAGTTCACATATTTCCCTGGGAAGGAGGAAAACTTCCATTTTGGTAAAAATGAGGGGCTGGACCTCACCGGTTCTCAATGTCCCCACCCGTTCTCAATGTCCCCACCAGGTCAAGAAGCTGGTCTTCTTGGCAGTTACAGTTAGAAGACGCTAGAGAATTCACTGTTGGCCACTGCCCTCTATTGAAATAATGCTGTCACTTCTGAGTAGAGAATACTCAAATGTGCCACATAATTCCGCTTGAACTTCAGCTCATCGGGGGAAAAGACTGACCCCTTTGTGAGCACTCACAGAAAATATTGCCCTTTAGAGGAAGTCCTATAATCACAGTAGCTAATACGTGATGTTTTCTTACGTCTATTCTAGGCATTTGACATATGTCGATCCTCACCTCGAACATAGCTCATCTCATGCAAACACAAGAGACAGGTACTATTATTATCTATGTTATATAGATGAGGGACGTGAGGCACAGAGAGGTATCTAACTTGCAAAAAGTCACACAGCTGGGGAACAGCCAAGCAGGCTCCAGGGTCTATTTCTGCCCAGCTCTGCTCTTCTGCCTCTGATTCCCCTGATCTGATCAGGACAATTGTTCTGCAGCCTCTATTGTTGTCCAGATATTTTTTCCCCACTTAAAACACCCTCAAGTCCGCGGCCCACCCCTGGGAGGCTCCTACCTTTCACAGCAAAATTCCTTGAAAGAATAGTCCACATCCATGCTCCCCAGCCGCTGGTCTGCCGTGAGTTCTCATTTCCAAATCCCCCAGGAGTCTGGCCTTGTCCTGATTTCTATGTGCCCCCCCCAAGTGCCCTCATTCATGTCCGTGGTTCATAATCACAAATCATGCCAGCACCAAACCAAGGTAATCCGCGTGGTAGTTCATGGTCCAAACGCATTTTCGCAGACATTGAGACCATGGCTAGATGTCACAGAAATCTCTTGGTGCAGGAAGGGCCAAATGAATTCACGACCTCTGCTGGATTCCCCTGCCTTCACCCTCTGGCTGGACCAAGGCACCTGTACCCCCAAAACACACGGCTTCTCTGGGCATTTCCATGCACTTCCCGATTGTGTCCACCAGGAGGCGGTCTTCACTTCTTATAGCCTCCATTCCTCCCTCTTCACAGGCCCAGTACACAACCCTGGCTATTTCCCAGTGGGTATGTGGATGGGCGTGAGCTGAGATGAGCTTAAATGCAAGTTACACACCAGATGTTGAAGATTTAGTACAAAAAAGAGAATGTAAAACATCCTACGAATAAATGTAATAAACTGACTACATGTTGAAATGATGTCTTAGATACATTAGATTAAAATTAATTTCGCCTATCTATTTTTAGATTTTTAAAAATGTGGCTACTGAAAAATTTCACATTGCATCTGTGACTCATTTTATATTTTTATTGGACAGTCCAGGCTTAGAGACTCCCTCCCAATGGCAAACCCCAGGTAGCCCTGCAAAACCCTAGGGCTCTAAGGAACCCAGTTTGAAAACCATTTGCTTGACTTTACTCATGAAGAAACTGAGGCCCAGACTGACCCACAACTTTTCCAAGATCATCCAAGTGATGGAACCTTCGGTTTAGATTAGAATCAGGGTGTCCTACACTGTTATTTTTTCCTATCTTGGAGGTCCTTGAATGCCACATGGGGACACAGGCACAATGGGCCTTAAGGTCCTTTATCGTGAAATGTCACCACCTCAGGTTCTCTCCCTGGTTTCTTCCCGCACGTCTCCTGCACGCCAAGGGGCTGCTCTCTGCTGACTGAGCATTTTCCCGCTTCCTGCTGGGAACCCCAGTCCCCTAGTCCACGCTTTAGGGCTTTATCTGACTGCCCCTCTATACCGCTGACGGCCTGATTGGAGACCCCAAAGACAAGCTGTGACCGCTGAGCCCTCCTCATCATTTTGTCTTAACTCCCCTCTTCACTTATCCAATCCCAGTCCTACCCAGGGGCCAGGGTAGATCTGACGGGGATACGTCCAATTCAGCCAGAAGGATGGGAAACGGCCAGCTGACCCCATGACCACCACACCGGGCCACCACGGGGAGCTCGCACAGCCCATCCGTCCTGCCTGCAGAGGGGTGACCAGCGATCACATGGCCAGTGATTCACACAAGAACCGAAAATGCCCCTTGCTGTGGCGACTTCTCGAAAGCAGACACATGAATCAGCAGCAGGGAAACGGGGAGGGGAAGCCGGCCCCGAGTCACAGTCGAGGCACAAGCCTCCTCCCCCACAACCCAGCGGAGCTGCAGCCTTGTGGGTCGGGGTAGTGGTATTTGTGGTAGGGGCTGAAGTCCAGAACACATGTGTGAATGCGTGTGTGTGTGTCTGCCCAGGTGAGAAGACGTCCCTGTCGCTGGCTTATGTCCTGCTCATCACGGAGGCCCTATGCAAGGGGGAACAAATCCAGGAATCCCTGGCCCTGGATTCCGGGTCGAGTTGCCGTGTGGGGCCAGGCCCTGAGTATGGCCCGGGACGCTTGGCCGAGGTCACTGGGCCGTGCCTGCAACTTCCCCTCTCCCGGCTCTGGGGCCACAGAGAGAAGAGCTGAATCATGAAGCCGTAAGAGGACCCGTGTCGTGTGGATCAGCAGTCACAAGATGACAGTTCTCCTGAGTTCTGCCGCAGCCCTCGCTGTGCAACCTTGGGCTAGCCACCGTACATCTCCGAGGCTCGGTTTCTCAGCTGATGTTTGTATTAACTATCTATCACTTTGAAAAAATAACTCCTTTAAAACTTAGTGCCTTCAACCACGAACACTGATTATCTTACACGGTTTCTGTGGCTCAGGAATCTGGGTGCCACTCAGCTGGGAAGTTTGGGCTCACGAGCTTTCGTGGCATGAGGCCTGGATGTTCCCTGGGGCTGCAGTCTGGAGGCTTGACTGGGGCTGGAGGACCTGCCTTTAAGGTGGCTCATTCACAGGGCTGCCGGCAGGAGCCCTTAGTTCCTGGCCACGCGAGTTCTCCACGGGGCTGCCTGAGTGTCCGCCTGACACGATGGCTGGCTTCTCCCAGAGTGAACAATCTAAGACAGCAAGACAGAAGCTCCACTATTTGTGGGACCTAGACTGGGGAGGCAAGCCCTGTCATTTCTGTACTATGCTATTTGTTACGCAAGTCAACCCTGTTCAAGGATGCGAATATCACAATGACCCACTGGGGGCCATCTTGAATGCTATAGCGGCGTTAATAATATCCGCCGTGCCCATCTCACAGAGTCGTCGTAAGGTTTTGTTTGCTTACCCACCACAAAGAAAACCATTAACCAGAGGATGCATCTGCTAAGAGTCAAGGCAGCAGCTGCTGAAAACAGCTGTCAAAGGGGGCTAATGGGGCTGGACCCCAACACTATTAGATGAAGCTCCATGAGGAGCACAAAGTGGGGGGCAACTGGGAAACTCAATAGTTCAGAGGCCTCCAGCCCTCTTTCTTGTCCCACATGAAGGTACAATGCGGGGACACTTAGGAGAGTGTCTGGCAATGTACTCATTGCATATGGGTGCTCACCAAAGGGAGGTTTTGTTCATCCATTAGTGTTCTCTCCAAGGAAAACAGGTGGGTCACAGTCTTAGGAATGCCAAGAGGGAGGCTAGGCCAAGATGGAGTTTGAATTGTGCCTTAGTCTTTAGTTCTGACATTCAGATGAGTTGGTATGTTCTTTACAACTACAGTGGGCTGCATATATGGGAAGGTCCACTGTCATTACCTTCTGGCTAGACTCTGCCAGATCATTCCTCAAAGGATCTCTCCACCCAATTTCTTAAACAGCCACGAAAAGAAATTAGATGTCTTCAATGTTTTGCAACGATCGGAAACAACTTCTTGGAGCAGACTGTAAATCTTTCCTGGTTCACTGATGCCCGCTCCTCCATATGGATATTCTGGTTATTCCTGCTGCGTAATAAATTGCTCCAAAACACAGGGGTGTAAAACAGCAGCCATTTGATTTTGCTCATGATTTTTTTTTGATTCTGAAAAGGCTCAGCTGGACCCTTCGCCTGTGGAATTTCCCGTGTGGTTGCGGTATGATGTCAGCTGACGCTTCAGTCATCTGAAGGTCCAAGATGGCGCCCGCACACGGCTCGCAGCTGAGGCTGGCTGTGGGCTGGAAGTTCAGCTGAATGCCTACACATACCTCTCCGGCATGGCCGTTTCAGAGTTGTTGGATTTCTTATATGGTACTGGATTCCTCTGCAGCTAGTGTTCTGGGAGAAGTGGCATCCACATAGCCTTTTGGGAAGGCCATCAGGATCACTTCTCCCACAGTTTATTAATGATGCACTACCACGGCCCCCTGGGTATAAGTGAGCCATCAGGCTAGCACAGATTTAAGGGGATAAGAACTAGACTCCATTTCCCGATGGCAGAGTGGCAAGGTCCCATTGCAGATGGGCATGTGGGTTGGAACAAGTCGCTGAGGCCATTTTTAGGAGGTATAATCTTCCACAAAGGGCGACAGCCATTTCCCATACTCGAAGGCCTGTATTGAGTACTGCACAACTTGTTTCATAGAGTCAAAGACTATTTAAAGCTGGATAGAGTCTTAAAGATTCTCTGGTTTAATCGCTTTATTTTAAGATGAGGAAAATTGAGGACTTGAGAGCTCAAGTGGCTCGCCCCAGACCCCGCAGTTGGTTGGAGGGGACAGCAGCCCTGAGAATCCCAGGCTCCTAACCACCTGTGCTCCAACCTGCCCTTGGCAAAGTCTGGTGGTTGCTGGCATCATTCCCCTTCCTTCTTCCCAACAGGAGAATGATTTTGCTCAGGTATCTTCCCTTCCCCCAAGGCTTATGGCCCCAGAGGGAGCTCACCCTGTGGTGTTGCTCTGCTACACCCAAGGTCGGTATGGTCTACACCCAAGGTCAGTATGGCAGGAGCCATTTGGCCGCCAGGCTGCAAATGAAGCCACCAACTCAAGGGAGGCAGAGTCTAGAAAGTCACTGGAAAGTGGAGTTGCTGCTGTTGGATGAGGTCCGCCACAGGCCTGCTCTGATGAACTTCCCATCTTGTGAGTCAACGGTCTCTTTATTGTTAAAGCCACTTTGTTCAGGTTCTGATTACTTGTCATCAAGTGCCTTCTAATTTAAATACTTCTATTTCTGGGAATAGTCCTGACCTTAGAAGGGGCATTTAAGGAGGTTTAGCTCAACACCCCAGGCTTAAGCTTCAGATATGGCAAATGTGTCCTGACCTGGACTTGGTTTCTGGTAACTGGGATTTCCTCTCACTGTCTGTGCCCAGTCTCTACCTCCAGTGGCTCAGTCCCTCCAGAACCCACTCTTACTACTCTGTTATTTTCAATTCCTGCTCAGGGCTGGAGTCCTCTTCACTTCCAAAATTTCACACCAGTGGCTACAGCCCTATGACAAACAAGAAAATCCATTTATATCATTCCTCACTAGGATATATTTTGCTTGAGGTCTCTGCTCATATTCTCACCACCTCTTCGTGGCCCCAAATGATCCCCCTGCACTTGGAAGTATTGCGTGCTTGCTAAAAAGAAGTCTGCATTTGGGGCAGAATTCATTCTGAGGCTTGCTTTTATGGTAATCTTGGAGTTGGAACGAGGTTACAGGGTGGTAGGTGACTTTCAGTTCCTTTAAATAATGACAACTGTTGGTATTGACCTAAGGAACTGCATGGTGGTACGTGATTAAACCGGCTTAGATCAGTTCTAACACTGGGAATTAGAAGAAGCACATGCATTAATGAGCAGTGAGGAATTTGCTCAAGATTTCAGCGAGGTGAAGGAGGGACCAGGAAACTTAACCTCACATGTATGTGTCCAGCAAGTCCCTCGAAATCTTCCTCTGGGCTACGGTGGCTTGTCCTCTCTTCTTCCCTGGCCTTTGGCCCACAGTACCCAGCCCTACCGTCCTTCTTCCTCTTTCATGTTCTGGAAAAACTCAGTTCTTCTGCAGAAAATTTGCAGCTCAAAGTCCAGGCTAGAAGCTCCCTTTCTACCCTTTGCATGGTGAACTTCTCAAAGAAACTTTCATACCAGCTTTGTAGTCTTTGCAAGGACCTTGAAAATGCTGATCAGTGAAAACGAAGGGTGGTGATTCAAAGTTCTTGATAAAGACTGAAGCATCATGAGTTCTAATCTCTCTGCATTTCCTTGTAGTGGTTCCGGGGTGTCAACGATGCATAGAAGGCTGGCAGGCTTGGCCTGGTTCCTCATCTCTGCAGCCTCCTCCTTTCTGCAGCTGATATCACCCCCAAGTCCCCTTCTGCCAGGTTTCTGAGGAGGCTGCCACCCAGACCATGAGGCTCACATCCGTGGGGCCCTTTGTGTGCTCTGGTTCTAACCATGCTCCAGTTCTGGCTGCCTGGTCTTGGCCTCATTTCTTAGATCTTCTCTCTCCCCAATGGAAGCTTGCTCATCCCCCAGACTCACCATGAATGGGCTCTGCCTTGTCCCCAACACCCTTCTCCACATCTTTGGGGGTCGGATTCCTGCCCCAGACTCCAGCCCAGCTGGGACTCTGAGACTTGAAGGATGTCAGATCTTTCTGATGAAAATTGATGGGTCTCTGTGCTCACAAGGGTACCTCTCACTTCCCAGTTTGGTCACATACAACCATGAGGTTCCTCTGGTAAATATTAGCAGCTGCCATTAATTATAGGAGTCAAAGGCCAGCTCCTTCTCACACTCCAGGTTATTATAAATGCATGTGTCAGACTGAATTCTTCCCTCCAAACAAACATTAATTAGCAAGTAGGCACAAATCAATCACACCACCTCCTGTGGGCTTGATGAACAAACCCC
>JAPYYM010003341.1:0-11280 GCA_028534135.1 Potos flavus
GATTGGCCTCGTCCACAGTGTCCCATTCTTGGAATCCTGTCGAACGCGGCCTCTGCAGACCGGCTGCTTTCCCTTAGTCACATGCGTTTAGGGTTCCTCCCACGTCCTTCGTGCCTTGGGAGCTCATCTCCATGGCGTGGTCGTACCACGGCCCGATCGTTTCTTAAAATTGGGTCCTGGGTCGCCACAGTGGATTTCACAAAACCAAACCCCGGACTGTGCGGAATGCCCCGTGGGGTCGCGTGCGGACCAGGAACGGCAGTCCCCCACCGGCGTTCCTCCTGCTCGGGTCCCCCCGGCACTCCTGGGCGAGCGGGGGGCCTGTCGCTCCCGGAGTGCGGCTCCGGGATGACGCTTCCGGGGAGAAGCGGGCAAGAAGATGGGACGTGGGTGTGTTCAGGCAGCAGCTCTGTTGGCCGCACGAGCATCTCACCTCTGCGAGGTATGTCAGCAGCCAGTAGGTCACACCTCTTTCTCCTTTTGCCTCCAGTGTCAAGAGGTGATCGAGACTTCCCTGAACTGCGCCAGCATTCTGGCCAACGATGTGGATTTCCATTCGTTCCCGTTCCACGCCTTCGGTAAAGGGCTCATCAAGAAGTGCCAGACGAGCCCGGACGCCTTCGTCCAGCTTGCCCTCCAGCTGGCTCACTACAAGGTACTGGGCTCTGTCGCGAGCGCTCGGGGTCCTGGGCACCTGCCCAGAGCTGCTTGCCCCGGGCGTGGGGAAGGCCGGACCCCTGTCCCGGGGGTGGCTGCTGGCACAGGCCCTCCGCCGCAGACGGGATGGGACGTGTGGTGAGCAGAACCCCTCTTGGTGGGGGTGGGGCAAGTCTAGAAAAGACACAGGTGCAGGACAGCGAAAGAGGTAACGTTGAAATCAGAGAAACTGGGAGAGGTTAGGCCAAAATCAGACTTGCAGCTGACTCTATAGTAGTTGTTAGCAGAGATGATCCAATCACGAAGCTTTCTTTTCCCGGGTAACATACTGAAGTGCACGCATGCGGAGCCATCGGCCAGAAAGGGCAGCCGTCGAAGGGGCTCTTTGTCCGACGGAGCAAGGGACTGACAGATCCAGTAGCTAGATCGAGGAATTGGATCTTAGAGTTAACAAGCGTGACCTTAAAAATTGCCAAGCAGACTTGGCACATAAATACACAGCATTTGGGCGGTAAGAGGAGGTGCCATCTCAGACAAACAGATTTCCTTAAGGGGATGCCAGGTTCCATGGTAATACATTTACAGATCTCAAAACGACTTTCTGTAGCGACAGAAGTTAGTAAAGCTGGCCTGAGACAAGGTAAGAAACCAGGAGGAAAATCAGAAGTCGCAGGGCCGCCCGCCAGCGTGAACCTGCTTAGAAGCAGCTTTGTTGCTGGGATGAGCGTAGGGTTCCAGAGGCTTCTGAAAGTGAGGGGCTGCCCGGCTGAGGCCCAGAACCAGCTTTACTCTGGGCATGATCAAGAGCTGGATGGAGCCCACCGGCTGGCGCGGAGTGCCTCGAGGGGGTTCGTTCCTCCTCAGAGCAGCCGGGGAGGGCCTTTCTCCTCTTCGCCTCTCGCACGAGGAGGAGAGCTCCCTGGCCTGAGACCCGCTGCTCGCAGTGGCGTGGCCGAACTTGGACCCAGGCAGGCTGGTTCGGGAGCCCGTGTCTTAATTGGAGGGATGGCGAGAAAGAGGCCTTAGACCAGTTTTGCTCATGAACGTATGTGCAAAAAACCTAAATAAAAGCAACGAGAATCCAGCAGTGTAGGAAACGCGGAACTACCAGTAGCAGCTTACGGGGCCAGTGGCCGGGGGGATGGTTTCGTGTTACTAAATCCAGGGACAGATTAAATTATATCATTTAGGTCAAGGAAGAAAAAGGACAGTCCTCTCGACAAATACCAGAAAGACGTTAAAAACTTGGCATGCATTTCCGATAACGACTCTAAGTAATAGGAGCTATTTCCTTAACACGATAAGTAGCATCACGTATCAGTCGCCAGCGTGTGGCCTGAAAGGTGAACACGTGAGTAACCCCATTAAAGCAAGGATGAGGCTGCCTCCAGCAGCTCCAGCGTTCTCGAAGGCCTCGCTGTAAGTACGGTGAGTGCAGCTGACGGGATAATTGGGCAGGAGGAGGATCAGTACATCTTCTCGGGAGATGGAGGCGGCAGAAAAGCTTTTATGATTAAGGAGCGTGCTCAGGAAGGAGCCCGGCGCCGAATTCTACAAAGACCGGGATCTTCCTTGTCCAGCCCTTGGCCAAGTAGAAAGTGCCACAGGCAAGTGGAATGGGAACCAGACTCGGGAAGCCTGGGCCCAGGCATACGTTTATAAAGCGGCTGGGACTTTTGGAGAGGAAGGCAGAGACAGTCTCCAAAAGGAAGACAAGGCTGTAGTTTTGGCTAGAAAGTCTCGACCCCTCAGAGGCAAATGTGCCCAGTGCACACATCCAGTGTGGACCTAGTCCGAGGTCTGGAGATGATTTTGCAAAAGGGAGCTCAAGGGATTGATTTTCGAGTTCGTTTGGAAGAGGTGACGTCTGAGAATGACCAGTAACATCCTGAAAAAGAAAAGTAATGAGGTGGACGTTTATTCTTTCTAAGCCTAAAATATGGAAATTGAAGAGTCTAGTAATGAGCAAGGCGCAGCCCTTGGCGGTTCTCCGGGATAAACTGGATGAGTTGATCAGTGAATGGGGTTGGAAGAATTGGCTAAGTGGTTCCCTTTGGGAAGCAAACAAACAGCCCAGCAGGCAAACGGAGTCAGAGCAGACGGTGGGGGCTCACAAGAGCAGAAAACTACAAATGGCCAGGGAATGTACATGGAAAATTTAATCTTGCTAGGAATCCGATAAACACAACCTAAGTAAGTCTGCATCTTTGCTTCTGCAATTTGCAAAGGCCTTCTTTCAATTCCGTGTTCGTACAGGGGGCACTTGGAGAGGGAAGTGCGCGTACGGCATCTGGGCTCATCCAGCGGGAAATGTGCATCGTGAAAGTGTGCCCATTTCCCCAGCACATTCTTCCCTGAGACCTGTATCCTTTAAGGACGGGTTCACAAAGAGGAGTTGAAACGCACGCCTCGGTAAAAGTTTGAATCAGTCGAAAAGATTATCAGGGTGAAATGTTAGATGATCGTATTTTTGTACAATGGATGATCGTGTGACTATTAAATGTGTCTGTGGTGTGTTTTGTGAACAGACTTGGCCATCAGACACCACATGAAAGTTTTGATTCTTTACTACGGTGCTTTGCAAACTCTGGCCCACGGGCCACATCTCACCCTTCACCTGTTTTCACGTGGCCCTTGAGCTAAGAATGCTGTTGTGTTAATAATTGGAAAAAAAAAAAAAAAACCAGAAAACAGAAAGAAGAATGCTATCACGTACGTGTGAATATCACATGTAATTTCAGCATTCACAGTGGACGTTTGGTTAGCGATCGGTCACGCTCAGTTCGGATGGACGGTCCACAGGTGTTTCGAGTGCACTGAGCGGGTGCCACATACGACCTCTGGAAAATGTGAGGCAGATCTTTCCATGCAGAAGTTCTTCCATGCAGGCCCGGTTGAGGACCAGCTGCATTAGGGACACAACTCTTTGTGGAGCTGGGGTTCCGACCCTTCCCTGCTCAGCTCAGAGCTGCAGGACCTCCCCTTGGTTCTGCATAAATGCAGATGTCCTGCGTGTCCTTGGCGGGGGGAGGGGAGCGGGGTGTGGTGTCTCTGTTCCAGGCTCCCGACCCTTCTCTGTGCCCTGGACCCTGTAGGCAGCTTGGAAAAGCCTTGGGGATCCCATCTCAGCACAACGTCTATAAAGCATTAAAGGAACTATGTAGGGTTACAGAGGTAATCAGTTAATAAAAATGCACGTCGAAATATTAAATGTAAATTTGTGGCACAGGGAGTGTAATTATGCACTAAATTTGGGATGGCAGAGCTAATGACTACTGTAATTTCGAAATCGTGATTAGCGCAGATGGTATTTTGGGACATCTGCAACAACCATAATTTGTTGTGCAAATAGCTATGATTTTCTCTTCAAAGTCACCGCACTGTTGGTAATTACTGTGGTTTGTTGGCTGTGCTTCTAAATGCCGTATTTCAGTTTGAGGTTAGTAGACATTAAGATGTATCTATTTTTCCCTTCCCCATTAACATGTTCTGAAGGTTAGTGACCATCGGTCTGATCCCTGTCTGCCCTTCCAACCTCCTCTCATAATACATCTGGTCTCATTCACTCAGCTTTTGCCACACTGGCCTTTTTGCTGCCCTCAAGTATGTCCAGCTCTTTCCTACCTCAGGGCCTTTGCACTTGCTCTCCATTGGTGGTTGCTGTGTCCCAGATTGAGGTGTGGTTGGTTAGGTCTCTGCTCAAGTCCCCCATCTCCTATTTAAAATAGCCCCCACCCCCTCGCTCTTCTGTCACCCTGCCTTGTTCCTGTTGGATGCACCTGTCACTGTGTAATAACCTCTATCCCCATTTCTCCCGTTAGAACATCTGTCCCTTGAGGGCAGGGACATGATCTGTCCCCAGTGCCAGGAACGTGCTAGCCACAGAGGAATAGGCATCTGTAAATAAGTCACGACCGATTGAACACAGATATTGGCAGGGGTCCTAATTTTAGTCTACAGCTATTCGCTTCCTGCTTTTGGGTCATGTTTATTTTTCATTTAGAAACCAGAGGTGAAAAATTCCCCCGGGTGCCACCAGCCTGAACCCTGAGCCCCGGGGGCAGCGATCCCGGGTGCAGCAGGTTTGTGTTCTCACGCCGTGCATGTCCGTATTCCCACCGACCATGTCTTTTGATCCAGCTTGTTAGAAACTGGAGGTGATCTCCCGATGGCGGCTGCTTGTGGCCGGTGAGGTGGGGCTGCAGGTGTGACCGGCTTGGCTCTTGGGGGGCCCGAGCACACTAACACGCAGTGCGTTTGCCGAGGGGTTTTTAGACGATCGTTTACAAGACCGTGGGTATCCCGCATGGCCACGGTGACCACTGACCCAGTTAAAGTTTGGTGTTGGAGAGTGGACCTCGCATAAATCAGTGCATCAGAGATCCCAAGCTAACGTTCATTGAATGCCTAAAATGCCAGATTTCTACTTTTTTCTTAGAGCTCCTCCTCTTCCCTCCTCCTACTTTGTCGCGCGCCCCTTCGAACCCTCCCCAGGAAGTTCTCCGAAAGGTGTCTTTGACGAAGGACCTGGACCCCCGTCTTACCTGTTCTATTCTTATTCTTACTCTACGTAGAATAGGATGAGGAGGTAGAGCCCCTCTCGGAGCCCACCCGAGGGAAAAGTAATGATGGGTGTGTGGAAGAAGTGTGGTGAGTCGGCGGCCCGTGCGCCGGGCGTCGTTGGGGGCGGCGCGGAAGGCTCCCGCGGGGGGGATGGCAGTGAGCGGCGGCTCGTCACAGACCTCCTGGCCTGTGTTCCTCACCCCGTGGCCTGCTCGCCTCGTCACTTCACAGGCAGGACTGGGGGAGGGACAGAGCCCCGAAGGCCACTCATAGGCATGGCCCGCTCGCCGGGAACTTCCGCCTTGACTCTGGCGCTGGGTTTTGCTTCGTGGTGTCAGCCGGTGGCAGGGGGTCCTCTGTCTCCTTGGGGTCACCGGGGCCCGGATGCCGGGACGCGTCGTCTGCTTGGGGGGGACACACACTGCCGTGGGCCACTTTCCCGTGCAGACTGGGAACGTGGGCGTCTCGGAGCGGGCCCAGCGGCCCGGGACAGTTTGCAGGGGATGTCCTCCCACAGCACGTGTGGCGGGACGCTGTGTGCTCCTCGGACCCTGTCCTTGTGCTCCTTCTGCTGCTTCTCCCTGGAGCCCCCGCTGAGTGGTCCTCCTGTCCCCATTCTGGTCCCCGGACCCCACGGGGCCTCCCCCCTCCGCCCCCACCGGGCACGGACTGCTCGGCCCGCACCGAGAGGCTGGCGTGGCTAGAGACAGACCCCAAGGGGCTGGCTGCTCCGCATCAGATCACTGAGCGCTGACTCTGGCAGGCCCCCGGGCGGCCCCCTCTGTGCCCCTCCGTGCCCGTTCCACACGCCTTCTCTCCGGCTCCCGGCCCCTCCCTGCTTCCCCAGCCTCAGCAGGCCAGGCCTTCATGGTTCACCAGGAAACCGAGAGCATTCCAAAGAGACCTCCTGACCGCTCCCCCCACAGCCGCCCCTTCTGCTTCATTTCCCCTCCTGTCCAGTGGGGCAGCTGGCCTCCTGCCCTCCTGCTGGGGGACACTGCTCCTGACCTGTCCCTTCTCTCCTGGGTCATCCTCATTGTCATCCAAACACGATGGAGCATTTCCTGCCAACATCTTGTGTCTTTTAATAATTTCCAACTGTTGCATGCCCGTGTCCTTGTCGTGTATTCCTTCTCTAAGTGTGTCTGCCCTCGGGTAGGTGTGTGAAGCTCAGGAAATTATGTCGTGGCATTCGTTGCATCTGGAAAAACGGACCCTGGGCTACCCAGAAACTGACCCCCTCCCCACCCCTAGGCCTTTCCAAAGCTAATGACGTCTCCATCTGCCTGCTGCACAACCCCGTGTGAAGACTGATAATGACTAAAAGCTAAAGCTGACCGTAACCCATGCCTTCTTGTGTGTTAGAGTCCATCAGTGGGCCCTGCCTTGTATTAGAATACTTCTCCTCTCCCAGGACATGGGCAAATTCTGCCTCACGTACGAGGCCTCCATGACCCGGCTCTTTCGAGAGGGGAGGACGGAGACTGTGCGTTCCTGTACCACGGAGTCCTGCAACTTTGTGCTTGCCATGGTGGACCCCACCCAGACGGTGAGGTGGCGCCAGGCCGAGGAGATCCCGCGCCCGCCTTCCCCGGGGGCGTCGTATTCAGCGTCTCTCCCCGCTCCTTTCAGGGGAGCTCAACGCGGTCAGGACACACACAGAGAGGTTAACGTTGATCCGCTTGGACTCCCTAGGAGTCTAGAACCTCACACAGCACGGGGAGGCACGGGAGTGGGTGCAGTGGGACAGTCCACACTGGGGTGTGGGCGAGGAACCTGGAACCATGCTGTGGAACCTTCTAATTGGGATCAGCGGAGCTCGCTGCCCACACCCGAGCTCCCCGCACAGGCTCAGGGCTTGGGTTTTCCCTCGGAATGCCCCATCGGCAGCATGAATCTGGGGAGGGGGCAGCCGCTGGGCAGGGGGGCTTCCACTCTGGCACGTCTCTCCCGGAGACCCCGAGTTGCCTGCATTTAATGGTCCCATTGCGCCCCTGCCGAGAAGGGCCCCTTACGTGCGTCTCGGAGCCTCTGGGGTCCGTCCCGCCCGGCGTGACTCTCCCGCCCCTCGTTGCTTAGGTTGAGCAGAAGCTCAAGTTGTTCAGGATGGCCTCCGAGAAGCATCAGCATCTGTACCGCCTCGCGATGACTGGCTCTGGGATCGACCGCCATCTCTTCTGTCTTTACGTGGTGTCCAAATATCTGGCTGTGGAGTCCCCTTTCCTGAAGGAAGTAAGTCGCCGCTGTCGGCGGCAGCTCTCCCAGGCTCGCTGGCTAAGCCGGGAGTAAGTCAGGGCCGCCTCGCCGGGGGGAAGCGGCCTCCCCAAACAGGTCTTGGGGCTCAGCTGTCATCACAGTGTCCCATCTGAGCTGTGACTTTAGTGCTGTGTCCCTTCAGCCCCCGGGAATACTGTGTGTCACGCATACCCTCCTGACCTCCTCGACGCAAGTGACCTCAAGCTCAGATCGTAGTAAGATGCACTCAGGTGATGAGGAAGCGAGGAGCCCTCGAGTGTTTATCAGTCTGGCTTTTCATACGGTTTATTTACTTTTAAAGGTGTAAAATTTTAACTTGTAATAATACTGTTGAACAAGCAGCTTGAAGAAACTCCTGAGAGTTAGCTTCTGCCCAGCACAGCCCTCTTTCTGAGTCTTAGTTCGTGTATCTGCCCCCTGTTCTGGGGCTGTCAGCCCCTCCGGTCCAGACGCCCTCTCTGCCAGTCCATGACTGGCCTGAGCCCGCGAGGCCTTCGGGGACGCAGACCTCCGGCGTCTGAGACCGCCCGGGGACCCAGCGAGCCTTCCCCTGTCTCCCGCCGGGGCTGCTGCGCGGGGATGGAAGAGGACGGCGCTGGGAAAGGGGTCGCTACTAGAGAATCTCCTTGTCGACGCCACAGGTCTTATCCGAGCCCTGGAGGTTATCGACCAGCCAGACGCCTCAGCAGCAGGTGGAACTGTTTGACCTGGAGAGGAACCCGGAGTACGTGTCCAGCGGAGGGGGCTTCGGGCCGGTAAGTGTCCCGAATGTAGGTGGGCACGGAGCCACGTGTCCGGGCCCTGGCCGTGCCCGCCCACCTCCGCTCGGGATCTTCCTGGACTCAGCACTCCTTGTTACCTTGTCGGGTCCCTCCCCGCCCGGCCAGGAATTCTGCAGATGAGGAATGCAGGTGTTGATGCTGTCTTGTATGTAGCATGTGAGAGAGTCCCGTTTCCCCATCATCTCGTTCCCCGAGGTTAAACTTCACCTTACCCGGTTCTGTAGGTTGCGGACGATGGTTACGGCGTGTCGTACATCGTCGTGGGAGAGAACCTTATCAACTTCCACGTATCTTCCAAGTTCTCCAGCCCTGAGACCGTAAGTACAAAATGAAGTCCCTTTTCCTAAAGCCGGAGTATTTTCGCTGTTTTCTTTTTAATTTGACAGGCATGTTCTTCCTTAATTGGACAGAAAGTAGTAGTTCAACAGCATGCTTTTTTACTCGGTGTGGACATTTTGAGATAAAGGAATTTTTAAACTCTTTCACCTAATTTTATTTTATTATTTTTTTTTAAGATTTTATTATTTGAGAACGAGCGGGCCCGTGCACATGGCATGAACGTGGGCAGGGGAGGGATGGAGGGAGAGGGAGAAGCAGGTTCCCCGCTGAGCAGAGAGCCAGACACGGGGCTCGATCCCAGGAACCTGAGATCATGAACTGAGCCAAAGGCAGATGCTTAACCCACTGAGACACCCAGGCAAAGAAATGGTCTTCTTTGGTTGCAAATGTTTCTCTTCGCCTGTATCGATGGCTTTAAATCTTAATGTGGGAGTGCTCATATAACTCTCAGATTCTAATATCGGAGGGTGGACAGAGGTCAGCGCACACATGTGAAGAAGGCCACGTATAAGAGGACGCAGGGGGCGCCTGGGCGGCTCAGTCGGTTAAATGTCTGCCTTCAGCTCAAGTCATGATCCTGGGGTCCCGGGATCGGGTCCCGCATCGGGCTCCCTGCTCAGCAGGGAACCTGCTTCTCCCTCTGCCCTTCACCCTGCTTGTCCTCGCTTTTGCTTGCTCTCTCTCTCTCAAATAAATAAATGAAATCTCTAAAAAATAATAATAATAAGATGATGCAGGGTCGGCAGTGTTCTATGGGAGTGGAACACAAGACCTCCTTGCAAGCGTGGCACACTGAATCCTTGTTTCTAGTCTGCCTTTCCGCGTTGCGTATCACCTGAAAGCACAGCCAAGTTCGCCGTTAGCAGAGAGGATTGGCATTCATTTATTTATCATGCTTTATGTCACGCATTGACGTTAGGGGAAGCCTTACATCAAGACCACACCCGTGCGAACTTAGAAACTGTTATCTCTTTGAACCCGCAGCGTTTCTCCAAAATGTGTAACTTAGTGATTAAGCCATTCAGCCAAAGCTCAGAGAGCTGGCAAAAAGGAATGTTTGTCCCTTGAGTCAGGTTCAAGGCTCGAAGCGTGGGGATTTCCACGTCGTAACGTGTGTTCTTGTTTTTTGTCTTTACGCGAAAGGACTCGCATCGCTTTGGGAAGCACCTGAAACAAGCGATGACTGACATCATCACTTTGTTTGGGTTCGGCGCCAAC
Source organism: Potos flavus (assembly GCA_028534135.1). Classification (NCBI taxonomy): domain Eukaryota; kingdom Metazoa; phylum Chordata; class Mammalia; order Carnivora; family Procyonidae; genus Potos; species Potos flavus. The sequence continues at coordinate 9,816 of JAPYYM010003341.1, forward strand.
TCCAAAAAGTAATTCCATCAGAGCCGCCGTGAAGGAGAACAAGCTCTTCCGATAAAAACCAAATGAGAAGTAGCTGTCGCTCCTGCTCGTAGGTCAGGATGCAAAATTGCTCCACGAAACTCCGAAGTTTTCCTTCCGTCAAGGGTTTGGTGTTTTTCTTTTTACAGAACAGCAGGTCTCCACCACACGAAGTCTAATTCCACTACTTCCTTGCAGGTCCTGACTTTGGGAATGTTTTGATCAAGTGCCCCCCCCCCTTTCCCCACCCCCCGAAAGTGTTTGCATCCGCCTGGGGTGACTGAGGGACGAGAATATGGTTGAGCTATTGAAGGGACTAGTGGGCTTGTGACTTCACGCATTGGGAGTGCAAGCGGCACGCTTCCTCGGGGGGCAACCCAACGAACACCGGGTCCTCACGGGCATTTACTCTTTCCAGAGCTCGTTTTGTTCAGAGAGGAATGCGTTCGAGTTTTGGGGACGTTAACCGTTCGTAGCTGACGTGTGTGTAACAAACGCACTAACGGGAACGCTGTGCTTCTGGAAACAGTTTTTGTCACCGTGGGCAGTGCCGTCGTCGTCCGCCATCTGGTAGCCTGTGTCGGTCTCCACGGCCTCGCCGTGTCGGAAGTGCGCAGTCTGCCTCATCTTTACTTTCACTGACCGTGCAAGTCTTCAAAACCCAGTGCCTTAAAAGCGGAAGGCCCAGAGCGAGAGGGAGACCGCGGGAAGGATTTCCTGGGTCGGGTCTTCAGGTGGAATTGCGTCTTACTCCCTTCTGAACTTACCGAATGGGTAACCCTAAATAAGTGTTTCCTGTGGTTTCCCCGCCCCTAGAAAGGCCAGTTCCCTCCTGAGGGCAGCTGGGCTGGATGCCCCCGCATCAGACGGCCCTCCTTGCATCATTAAGCAATGAAAGAGTGTGTGTGTGTGTGTGTGTGTGTGTGTGTGTGTGTGTGGAAGAGAGAGAGAGAGAAATAGGGAGCAAGGGATGTCATAGTCAAGTGTGATGTGTCTGGAGAAGAAAGCATAAGCCGGGCCTCCAGATCGCTGCTCACCCAAGCTGACAGCAAAGGCAGGGCGTGACGTTTACCACTGACAAAGGAACAAAGCTTGAGAAACGGGAAGAATAACCTTAAAATGGTCAGTACAGTGCAGGGCCAATCAGCCCCAGGAGCACTTTCCAGTCCCCCCTGGCGAGAGAGAGAACCACTCTCCTTTCCAGAGGAGATGGAGGGCGATAGAGACCATAGGTCATGTCATCTCGGTGACAGACAAAAATGTCGCAGGTGCTAGGTCTGACCCAGCCTGCCCTTCAGATGGGCGTGCCTTTATCTGGAACCGTCTGATCGACCAAAAAGCAATTATGCACTGAGTCGTCTCCAGTATTTAATGTAAAAATAAAGGATCATGGCATGAGAAAGCCCCATGGCCTCTGGACCATAACGACCAGCGTAGCTGTCCATTT
>JAPYYM010003342.1:0-11278 GCA_028534135.1 Potos flavus
CAGATCTGGGGCCTCCTCCTCAGAGTTTCTGATTCAGTCAGTCTAGGAGGGACCTGAGACTTTGCATTTCTAACAAGTTCCAGGTCAGGCTGCTGGTCCAGGAAGCACACTCTGAAAACCACTGGCATCAGCCATCAGCGGAGACCCCCTTAAGCCATGATTGCTGTGGCTGCAAACTTTCAGCCTGAGCCTGCCAAGTAGCTCTCACAGGTTACAGTCTAAAAGAAATCCCCTGGCTTTGTGGGATTTGCCAAAATGAAGGATATGTTAGGTTGCCTGTTTCCCTGAGCCCTTCAGCAACCTTAGCTTCATGGTGGAATGGGGGAACTATGGGCTTGGAGCCAGGCACTCTGGGGGTTTGTATGCAGGTTCTGCCTCTTAGCAGTTGTGTGAACTTTTAAAATTTAGGGACCAGTGTGAGGCTCAGCTTAATTTTTTTTTTTTTTTTTGAGAGAGAGAGAGAGCAGGTGGGGGGCAGAGAGAGAGAGAGGGGGAGAATCTTAAGCAGGCTCCACACCCAGCACAGAGCCCAATGCAGGGCTTGATCTCAAAACCCTGAGCTCATGACCTGAGCCAAAATCAAGAGTCAGAGGCTCGGGGAGCCTGGGTGGCTCAGTGGGTTAAAGCCTCTGCCTTTGGCTCAGGTCATGATCTCAGGGTCCTGAGATCGAGCCCCGCATCGGACTCTCTGCTTGGCAGGGAGGCTGCTTCCCCCTCTCTCTCTGCCTGCCTCTCTGCCTACTTGTGATCTCTCTCTCTGTCAAATAAATAAATAAATAAATAAAAAAGAGTCAGAGGCTTAACAGAATGAGCCACCCAGACACCCTCAGCTTCATTTTCAGTAAAAAGTTAGGATTATGACTCTTACAATAATGTTGAGAACATTAAATGAGAAACCTTGGGGGAAACATTTGGCACAACACCAGGCACGTAGTAGCCATTCAGAAAATGTCAGTTCTCTTCCTACCCTCTGTTCTACCCTCCTCATTCTGATGTTTTCTAAGAAGACTCTCAGGTAAAATTCTCTCTGAGGTGGTCTCAAGGGTCATTTTGCAATATGTGAATATATCAAATCAAGTCCTTAAACTTATACACCTTAAATTTACACAATGTTATCTCAGTAAAGCTGAGGGGAGGGAAGGAAGATTATATATTGAAGATTTGTTTTTTAAAAACTGGAAACAATATGCCAAAATGTCAACAGTAATTTCCTTTGGCATATATATTTCTTTTTTTTTTTAATATTTTATTTATTTGACAGAGAGAAACACAGCGAGAGAGGGAACACAAGCAGAGGGAATGGGAGAGGGAGAATCAGGCTTCCTGCTGAGCAGGGACCCTGATGCGGGGCTCAATCCCAGGACCCTGGGATCACGACCTGAGTTGAAGGCAGACGCTTAACGACTGAGCCACCCAGGCACCCCTGGCGTGTATATTTCTGTACTTTCATAAATTTCTGCAGAGAACATTATTGCTACTCCATGATCAACAAATAATAATTATTCACAAAGCTAGGAAAAAAGTAATCTGTCTTTAAGGATTTTGGTACATAATGGTACATAAAGTTTTATGAGACTAAATGTGGGGCAATTCCTTAACCTCTTTTTTTTTAAAGATTTTATTTATTTATTTATTTATTTGACAGAGAGGGAAAGAGTACAAGCAGGGGGAACAGCAGAGGGAGAGAGAGAAGCAGGCTTCCTGCTGGCCAGGACCCTGGGATCATGACCGGAGCCAAAAGGCGGACGCTTGACCAACTAAGCCAACCAGGCGTCCCATTTCCTTAACTTCTTATCAGTGGTTTAGGAAACATTGCGTGCTTCTGAGAAGGAAGTACAGAGTATAACAGAGCCATAAAACTATGCTCAAGACTAAATAGAGAAAACACGTATTAAAGGACACTTCTGTGCAAGGCATAGTTCATCTTTCATCCAAACCTTGGTCATAGTGATAGATTTCTATACTCATTTTGGTTTGCCTTATCCAGAGGAGGGAGACTCAACTCATTCTTTCTCCCAGATACACTGTATATCCTGACAGCCCCTCTAAAGTGGGGAGAATGTCCAGTTTCAAATCTGAAGAAGATAACCTTACAGCATGGGAGGAAATATACAGATGCTAAAAAGTAGGTTTCGGATACAGAGACAAGCATGACCATCTGAGACCCAGGAGTATAGGGAATGGAGGCGGGACCTAAAAGGGGAGCCTCTGAGCCTCAGACCCTTCAGAACCCCACCTCCAGGGAAGCCATCGAAAATGCTGCTGCCTGAGGCTGAGAACCAGGAATCCTCTTGGGGTTAATAAGTTTCCCAGAATCCCACGGATCTGACACAATATTTCTTTTCTTTTTTCTGAGACTGTATCCCCACTTAACCTAAACCCAAAGCTGCTCACTGTTAACGCAGGTCCCTATAAGTGCCTTGTTTCATTTGTGGAAGAGAGGTGATTCCACTCGGGGGTTAACAGTCACACTCACAGGAAGTCTAGTATAGGTCACTGCTCAATAAATATTTGTTGAAGGAATAAATAAAGGGATGACTATGTAGATGAATGTTTGGCCAAAGCTTTGGCTGGAAATTATGGGCCAACAATGTGTGATTTGTTTCTATGGTTAAGCTGAATGGTTTTGGTTTCAGGCAGACATCTTGACTGATGGTGACTACAAAGGGGATGAGACAGAGAAAGGCTGGTCTATTTGTCACATGCTCTTTATTCAACTATAAAGCAAAAAGAAATCGAATCAACGGATAAGGATAAGGAATACTGCATCCACCACATATTAGCTGAGTGACTATCTAGGAACTAATTCTCTTTTCCAAAATCAAGATTCCTCATCTCCAAAATCCAATAGTAATACTTCTCTCACAGGATTGTTTAGACCCCCTATAAAACAACTGGCTCCATGCTTGACACAGAGAAGTCATTCAACAAACATCCATTCTCTTTTCCCTGCACCTTCCCTAAAAGAGACAACTTGGAGATCAACTAACTAGCATAACTAGCATACAAAGATGTCTAAAATGAGTCAGCAAGGAGGGAAAAAAATAGGTATGTGTGTTACTGTTGACTTTCCCGGTCATGTGGTAGGAATGAGTTGGGGGAGTCTGGCAGAGTCTGGGGTAGAGAAAAAAATCCTAACTCTATTTTTATTTACTTTGGTGTCTGCAATGTCTTATCATGCCCCCCACAAGACAAGATACAGAAGATTTGTCAGTGCTGGACCTATTGCTAACTATATAGGATCTTGGCGAAGTCAAGATGTCTCCCTTGTCTTCGCTTCTGTAACAGGATAGCAACAACTAGCTTTCTCCAATTAACCATCCAGGAATGTTGTGGAGGCCAATGAAAAAGCCCTCTCCGTTGTTCTTTAGTAAGAAAGAGGCTATGTGAGGTCAAGGACAGGGTTAAGAATCATACTATAGGTATCAGTCTTCCTTCTAGTTGTTGTAGTAGTAACAACAGGAAAGGTGGTTTAATGTCCCAACAGAGCAGGGCCAGATGTCACCAGAAATTCGAAGGGCACAAGTTCACAACCATATAGGGAAATCAGAGAGCCTTCCAAAATCAAGAGATTTCTCTGTGGCAGGCAAAGTGCTTTACCGGTATTACCTCATTGCATTTTTTTAATTGAAGTATAGTCGACATACAATGTTATATTGGTTTCACATGTACTACATGGTGATCTGACAATTCTATACATACACAATGCTCACCACGATAAGTGTAGTTACCATAATTGAATTCTTAAAACAAACTCAGGGAGTAGGGATTATTACACCCATGTTCTGAATGAAAAAAAAACTGAGAACCACAGAATTTAGTCATTCCCCCAGAGTCAAACAATTAATAAGTGGTGCAGCAGAGATTCAAAGGCAAATCTGCCTGACTTCAAAGACAATAGCTCTTTGAGAAAGACCACAATGGAAGTGAGGGCCCAAAGATACATTTCTAATCCAGGTGCAAGGGAAGAGGAAAGAACGTTCATTCCCAGGAGCCATCCTTCAACCCCAAACTTTTTAAATCCTACTCCCTGAATAAACTGTCCTCTGTATTTTCCACTTGAGAGGGATGTGAACATTTGATAGGCAGGATTATGGGTAGAACTGGCATCAGTGTCTAGATATGTCATCAACTCTCTCCCAAAAGGACACAAGAAGTAGAGAGTGAGATGGAGAGAAGGAGAAAGAGAAGAAAAGGTCAAAGGAAGGAGGAAGGGGACTGACAAAAGCAGTTGCATCTTCTTTTAACCTTTTTGTTGGGGTATAACATTCACACAGTGAAGTGCACATATCTTAAATGTATGGCTCAGTGAACCCTACATGTGTATCCAACCATGTAAGACCAAGATATACAACATTTCCATCACCTCATAAGGCTCCCTTGGGCCTCTTCCCAGTTAATCCCCACCTCCACAACTAACCATAGATCTGATTATTGTAAATATACATCAATTTGCATTTCCTAGAATGTTATATAATGGAATGATACAGTATATGCTCCTGTCTTTTTTGTTTGGCTTCTTTCACTCAGCATTATTGTTTGGGGATTTATTCATTTTATTGTTAAGTAGAATCTCACTGTATGACTCTACTACAGTTTATCTACTCATTAATTTACGCATATTAAGGTTGTATCTGATTTGGGGCAATTACAGAAAGAGTTGCTATTAACACTCATGTACAATTCTATATACACATACGTGTTTATTTCTCTTGGGTATATACCTAGGGATGGAATTATTGGACCACAGAGTAAGCATAAGTTTAGCTACAGTAGATTCAAAAGCACTAAATCTTAGATCTCTATCCTCTGCATAACTTGGCTTTTTATTTAGGCAAGTTAACTTCATTTCCCCCTACAAAATGAAAATTACATATACTCCCTATAGAACATCAGAAAATCCAGCAAAGCAGAAAGAGGGGGAATTACACCTGTAACTCAGCCTCAAATAAGCTATCTTCTTTCTGGAATTGAGGGTCAACTATTGGCTGGCTTGAGAATGAAGAATCGTAGTTGGAGAATTTCTGGAAAATTAACTGAGCAGGCTGTCAAGCACAAAACTAATTTACAAATCCATGGAGCCTCCCTCTATGAGAGAGTCAGGCCCCAGTATACTGTGATGATTAGTTTGGATGGAGCCTCTAATCAGGCCCAGAACGTAAAAACAAAAACAAACACAAAAACAAAAAACGTGTTCTCTGCCAGCCTTCCTGAGACTTCTCACTACATGGCAGCTGGGGTAAAGGAACACATGACACAGTTCCTTCCTGTATTTGAAACTGAGCTTGCGCCTATTAAGAGAAAAATGTGTACGTCACATCCTAACATGTGCTATGTCCATACAATGGAACACAATAGAGTCATTAAATATGATTACATAGATCTATATTTAGCAATAGTAAAGTGTGATCTGGTCCTATTTGGGAGACCTATCTTAGTGTAGTAGTTAAGACCATGGGCTTTGGAGACAGACTATTCGATTTGATACCTGGTTCCAACCTGAGCTCTTTGACTTTAAACAACTGACGTCATTTTGCTGCATCCATTTCATGGATGAAATATCCATTTCATCATCTGTGAAAAGGGAGGGATAATAATATCTACCTTGTGGGGCTGCTTTGAGGATTAAATAAGATAAAACACTGGGACACTTGGAAAAGCACTTAGAATGAGTAAAGCTTGATTCATGATAAATTTGCCATCAACAACCTGAATGAAATGGGCCATCAACATTACTCCATGTTTTTTCTACATTTCTCTGGTCAACCCACTCTCACCCTTACAACTGATTAAGCCTTCTCCATTCTCTTCAAACTTCCATCTCCTCCTCCTTGTCTTCTATTCTCTCTACAGGCAGATGACCACACTCTCATTGACAGAAATAATAGTAGGGGGAGCTTTCGGAAGGGAGCTCCCTCATCTCCCTAACACCAAACATCTGACACCAGCTGCCATCCTGTCAGCAGTCCCTCAATTTAGACAGATATGTTCTCTTCTACTGAACACTACATCCTCCACCTGTGCTTTGGGTCCCAGCCCCTCTTCTTTCTCAGCAAATGTACCCTATAATTTATCCCTTCTCTCCACTGTATTTTCAACCACACAACTCCCAACAGATTCTTCATTATAAACTCAACACATCAACAAAATTTCTCCTTGTTTAAATAAACAGGCTTCTCTGGACTTCTAATCCCAATCCTGTGACTACCCTGACATTTCCATGCCCCTCTCAGCTAGATTGCTTCAAATAATTGCCTATACTCTTTGTTTCCATTTCCTTGCCTTTCCCACTCTACCAACCACACTTCAATTCATTCCAATCCAAATGTCTGCCCTGTCACTCTATGAAAATAGATCTGGGTAAGGTTCCCAGTGACCTTCCATATTCCTAAATACAACACATGCTTACCACTCTGCATCTTATTTGACCCTCAGCGCCAACAGACTCTGTTGACAGTCTACTCCCTACTTCCTGAAACAGTCTCTTCCTTTGGCTTCAATGACACGAGCCCCTCTTAACATTCTTTTAAACCTCCCTGCCTGCTCTTTCCCTATCTTCTTTGCAGGCTGATCCTCCTCTACTCTACAATAAATCCTGGAGTTTCTCAAAGCTACTTTCTATCCTATGCTCTCTTACATTCTTCCTCTCATACTCTCTGACCTGGACAATGTTATCTACACACAAGGCTTCAATCATTACCCATACGCAATTTATGTCTCCAGGTTAGATTCCTCTTCTGAGCTCCAGATCCATCCACTGAGCTATCTATATGGCTCTCCTGGTGTTCTCAAAGGCATATCCAACACAACGTATCTAAGACCAAACTCACAAACTTCATCCTTGAACTTACTAGTTTCTCTGATCAATACCTCCAAACATCTAGTTGTACAAGCCAGAAACTGGAAAGTCCTCCTTGATTTCTCACTCTCCCTCATTCCCAATTCCAATCTATCACCGAGTTTCATGGATTTTACTTCCCAAGTAATTCTAAAATATACCTATTCCCTCCATTTAAACCAAGACTACTGTAGTCAAGCTTATCATCTCCTCAACTCTAGATTGTTGCAATGGTTCCTAATGGGACTTCTCAGTACATTCTGAGCCCTTCCCACTCCTTTGTCCACACTGTAGCCAAGGTGACATTTTCAAAAGACAAATCTGATTCATTATCCGCACCCCATGGGCCTTCCAATGGCTCTTAGGATATAGATGAAATGGTTCAAGCTGACTTCCAAGGTCCTGTATGTCCTGACCCCTACATCCAGGCACAGTTTCATTCCCCACAATCCTGCTCTTCCACTGTCTCTTGAACTCCAGCTACACTGGCATTCTTTCAGTCTCTTTTACTCACCATGCTATCTCTGAACAAATAGCTTTAAACCTTCTTTCCCAACCCCTGTCTCCAACCTAATTCGTCTCTAGGCTTCCTTTACCTTTACCCCTCAGCTCAATAATCATGTTATCTGGGCAGCATTCCTGACCACCTTGACCAAGCCAAATCCCACTATTTTATAGGTTCTCATAACTCCATGGACCCCTTCTTCCTGGTACTTGTTCCTAATGCAAGTGCACACTCGTATGGGTCTTTGCATGCTATTTGGCTCCCCTACTAGAGTATGAGTACCATGGGAATAGAGATCATGTAGATGATTTTTGCTCCCATCTGCTTCCTCAGCAACTAGCAAAGTGCCTGGCAATAAGTAGGCGCTCAGCAAGTATCTCATGAACAAATGGGTGGGTAGGCACTTTTAGGTGGTCTTTTAAAAAGGAATTGCCCTCCCAGCAGGCCAGACTGATATATACTACCAGAACCTCTAAGAATGCCTTCTGTCAAAGAAAAACAGAACCAGACACTAGTTAAAGGTGGTAAAGACAGATTTTATTCAGTACTATTACAATGGGGGAAAAGAGACTTCAGTATAGAAGTGGGTTCAATTCTGAATACAAGTGCAGGTGGAGATTTCTGGCCAAGAAGCAGAGTGAGTCAGTGGATATGAAATCACTAAGACACTTCAAGGGGAGGGGGATTCTTGCTAAAGGCAGGCCAAGGTGATCAGATGTCAAGGGTAGGGAGATGACTTAGCAAAATTCTTGCTAAAACTGAACAAAGCATGTCACAGATTAAATCCCAGAACAGGGCTCTAGTCTAAGGCCTATGTGAAACAAGGTGTTAGAAAAACCTATCTAAACCTGTTATTCCCTTTAGGCCATTGTATTTTTCTTTAGCACTATAACCTACCTTTCCCACTAGTCTGCCCCCAAAATATATCATATCTCCACTATTCTTTACTTGTTACTCCATAGGGATTTTAAGTTTCTTCGAGGTATAATTTATATTCACAAAGTTCACCCATTTTAAATCTACAATTCAATGGTTTTTAGTAAATTTAGAGCTGTGTAAGACTTCACCACGATCTGAGTTGAGGACGTTTTCATTATCTCCAAAAGACCTTCATGCCCATTTGCGGTCAATCCCCGGTGTTCCCAATGCATAGGAACTTTGAAGACCCTCCTATTTGCCCAAGGATAAAAGCTATAGCCTAGGGGCTATGTGTTAAGTCTCTGCCTTTAGCTCAGGTCCTGATCCTAGGGTCCTGGAGTCTAGCACCACCAGGGCTCTCTGCTCAGTGGGGAGCCTGCTTCTCCCTCACCCTCTGCCTGCCACTCCCCCTGGTTGTGTTCTTTCTCTGTCAAATAAATAAATAAAATCTTAAAAAAAAGAAAAAACTAAAAAAAAAAAAGCTACACCCTAACCAGTCAAGCAAAAATCAAAATGGCCACACCTGAAATAACTTGAGAATCACCAAGTAACAACTGTGCAGCCTGATTATTTGCTCAAAAAGATTTAAGACAAGACAAACTGGATTGAACTGATGAGTGGGAGGAAGTTTCAAGGAAGACTGCAGGATATTTTAAGGCTTTGCAGCAGAGGAAACACTCCCTCCTCACCCCCACCACCAAAGAGCAAAATACTATGAGTTGAGAAATAAACAAAAGAAGCAACTTGTCTTCAGAACTTTTTATGGACTCCGGGAAACAAAGAGAGGGTTTTAGAAGGGAGAGGGGAGAGGGGAGGGGTTAGCCTGGTGATGGGTACTAACGCACGTATTGCATGGAGCACTGGGTGTTATACGCAAACAATGAATCATGGAACACTACATCAAAAACTATTGATGTACTGTATGGTGACTAACATAACATAATAAATAATAATAAAGCAATATGTCTTTGCAAAAATCAAAAAAATAAAAATAAATAAAGTTCCAATACGATGTTGTGGCAGTTGGCGGGCTCTTTGTCCGTGATCCAGTGGGCAATGGGAGTTTCAAGAACAGAAGGAAAAGGATTAATCACAGGCCATAAAAGTTGAATCAACACTCAACTGAAATCAACATGTATTGAGCGTCTATCGTGTGCCCGGCAAGGGGCTCCCCAGAGAGGCAGAGTGGATTTCCGCAACCCGCCAGAGGCTGGCTCCCGCCTGCTCTCAGGGCTGCCCTGGTGCAGAGGAGCTGGGGTGGGGGGGAGGGCAGGAAGCACCACTCCCCAGGGAACAGAACCACGGAAGGGGTGTCCCGGAAGATTCCGAGGCCGTTCCTTCCCTGCCCGGTAGGTTCGGCGGTGGCCTCCTGCTCCCAGCGCCCAGCGGGACCCAAAGAAGTGAGAAGGGCCTGGGAGGGGGAGCGAGGTGCCCGGACCAGCCTTAACTAGTACAGCTGCAGTTATTGAAGCGTTAGGCTCACGGCTCAGAACTCCGTGGGACCCCACTCCCCCCCACCCCGGTTCGGGTACCCCCATTAAAGCCGCGCTAACCACTCCCCCTCTACCGCCCGCACCAGTCCCCGCCCAGCCCGCCGCCATTACCCCCGCTGCCTCGCCCCTCTCCCTTTCACGGAAAAACGAAATAACACGGGGGGGGGGGGGTTGTGGATTGACAGTCTCCGGAAACCGGGAAGGGAAAGGAAGGATTCGAATCTTATCAAACCCCCTTTCCGCCCTCCTGAGCCTCCCCCACCCACCGTCGACCCTTTCCTTGCCTCTTGGCGGGCTAGCGGTAGGGAAAGGGGACTACGGGCTGAGGAGCGAGAGTGGAGGAGCTGGACCCAGCGCCGGTCCCCGCCCCCCTCACCACACAGGTCCCCGGACGCGGCTACTCTTATACCATCCCATTCGGCTCTGAGCCATGCCCGCTTTCCCTCGTTAGACATCATTTCCCCCTCCCCTCCAGTATTCTGCTTCTTTCCCAAACACAAGATTGGTCTTCACCCTGAGACTCAGTTTCCGCATCTCTATAGTGGGGATGGCATTGACATTGTAACAGCCTTGCGTGTAAGAGAAACAAGCCCGCTGCAAAGAAGGGGGGGGGTGGCAGGAAGCGGGAGGGCTGGAATGAGAAAAAGAACCTTAGAAAAAGGTCCTCACAATATGCAGGTAGATGTGCTAGTTAGTATACTGATCAGACAGAACATTGGAATAGGTAAATAGTTCACAAAATAATTACTGAATAAATTACAGTCATTCTCAGATACTGGCAGGAGGTGCGTTCTGTGCCTCTGTCTGAGCAGATCGCCAGGGGGGAGGACGCCTCCCACAGACAGGCTCCAAGCACAAGCTAAGCTAACCCTCTGCATGGGCTCGTGGACCCAGCTAACCTGGGGACCCCACGGACATGACTGCCCTGCACTCACAAGACTGAATTTTGGTCACTGTGAGAGCAGGTTGTGAAACGGACCCTGTGACACTCCCAGCTAAGCGTCAGGTGCAGTGAGTGGAATGTCATTTCATCAGCAGCAATCTGTTCTTGCAACAGCCCTGGAGGCCCATCTTTGGCCCTTTGGAGGCCCAAAAAGGAAGAGAAATCTTCCTTTTTGCTGACAACTTAGGAATTCTCCCCGAGGAGAAAGAACCTTGATTTGTAAGGGAATTTGCCCTGTGTTTCCGTACCAGTTTGGGAGGGGAAGATGCAAAGCTGCGCCAGGTGTACAGATAAGATTGCCTCTGGTTTAGTGACCTTTAGGGTTGGATAAATGAACGCAGAAAGAAATGAATAACAGGTTGCTTACATTAACCCATGGTTCTGTGCATCAGAACCACCTGCGGGGCATATTAAAACACAGATCTGGGGCCTCCTCCTCAGAGTTTCTGATTCAGTCAGTCTAGGAGGGACCTGAGACTTTGCATTTCTAACAAGTTCCAGGTCAGGCTGCTGGTCCAGGAAGCACACTCTGAAAACCACTGGCATCAGCCATCAGCGGAGACCCCCTTAAGCCATGATTG
>JAPYYM010003343.1:0-11278 GCA_028534135.1 Potos flavus
GCTCCAGCAGAACACACCCTAAATGTGGTCTGAGCTGCACTGAGGACAGAATTAGCCTCAGGGCCCAGTCTGACTCAGGACGTGGCTGGGGTCTGGGGGTTACCCTATGCTCCCTGCTGGTCCCTTTCCTGAGATCTGGGGACAGCCTCGCTCTTAATCCCCAACATGCCTGGTTCTTGGGCTGAAGCTTTAGCCTGCTACACGTTTCCATTCCTGGGCTGGTAACCTGCCTGGCATAAAGCAGGGCCCATGGCTTGAAAGCTCCTTGTCGATCGTTCAGTAACAGAGCCCAGCTGCCAGGTCGGCTCCCCACTAGGTCCTGGGACACCCCTCAACAGTACGCTGTAACTGGTGTCCAAACAAGAAGCACGGTCCGGTGGGGAAGGCGGGAAAGACCAGGAGCTGTCAACACACAGTGTGACAAGTGCTACAGTGTTTGCGTGCAGAGGGCCACTTAGGGCGAATTAAGGGATGGGGCACGAAAAAGGGCTTCTCCTTGGGCCATGGAGAGGCAGGCCAGGTGGAGGAGTGGTGGCCAGTGCGGAGGCAGCACACAGGCTGGGACGGAGCCGGGACCGGAGGGCAGAGACAGGGCAAGCAGCCTCACGCTGTGTTAGAGACACCAGATCCTCGGGAAGGTGGGGAGGACCTGCAGGCGAGAAAGCTTGGAGGCTGCCTCCACCCTACAGCAGTGCGTCCGTCCGCCCCCACGGGTGCTCACCGTTTCTTGGAATCAGTTGCCAACATTTGAAAAGGACAAAATTTAATATGCCAACCCAGATTCCCGGCTTCCCTTAAACACTGAGACCATCTGGAAAAATGGGTCACATAATAGAGGGTGTGGGAGTGACTGCTGCTCCCATAGTAGGAGAATCAGACCCGCGAACCCTACCCACAGAACGCACTCATCCAAAGTGCATCTATCTGGCCCCCATAAAACACTGTGTTCGCAACTGTCGCACTAAATATTTTTATTCATTGGGCCACAGACAACCCAAATCCAAGCTGTCCACTGACATCCTGGGGTCAAGTGGAAAAGTCGTGCAGGAAACAGGATTTATGGGATCAGGAAGAGCTCCAAAGGCTGTGGATCCTGGAGCAGGCGGGCTTAAAACAGAGGTCTCCAACTCAGGGCAGACAGGCGCCAAGGGCTGGGAGGCCAGCGATGAAGGGGTGCACTGGGTAAGACAGGACAGGAGAAGGCTGCCCCACAGGCGGGCAGCACAGGCTCTGGGAAGAACCTGGAGGGGGAGGGGTAGCAAACCCAGGGCAGAGAGTCACGTGAGGAGGAGAGCCAATGCCGCTGTCACATGCTGGAGAGGTCGGGCCTCAGGAGGAAGGAGAACAAGCATCCTTTTCTGGAAAGGGGACTGACACCCACTGGCCCCAGCAAGAACACGTCCATGTGGGAGAGTGGGGTGTGAGCAGCAATTCTGAAATGTCCACAAGGAGAGGTCAGGAGAGACAGTCTGGGCAGGGAGGGGAGATAAGGGGTAGGGAGAGGCTGGGAGGGGTGGGCAGACGCTGGAGCCAAGGGGCAGGACCCACCCCTTTGACTTTGAAGGTCTCCACAGGAAAAGTAAGAAGGGGCAGAACATGACAACGAACTTCTCCACTTAGCTCTGAATACCCGTATCCCTGCTTTTACGTGAAGCTTTATATGTAAGATGAAAACATTTTCAGTTTACTGAGTTGACGGGGTAGGAAAACCCTGATGCACTGGGAGGCGTGCTCCCAGAAGGCCGAGTCTTCTTAGGTTCCTCCCAAAGGACCTCTTCTAAGAAGAGCATCTTTAAATCCACTGGATTACAAAAGGACCAACTAAATTGAAACACAGTAACCCAAATATAAAACACACACCTGTGGTAGGTAAACGATACGCCCCTTCATTAACACTTTCGGAGCTGGCGGCAGATCTGTCAATCTTCCAAACACTGAGAGTACAAGGGACCCAATCGAACTATCCGTGACAGCTACATGTCCCTGGAGACAAAGCCACAGGCTCTGCTCTCACTACTGTGGGTCACCACCAACATCTGAAGGAAATGCTCATTTCCTAAGAGGCCAGCAGTCGTTAACGCTGAACCCCCCCGTCTCCCCACCCACATTCTCAGACCCCGGAGTTCTACCTCCGTAAGAACTCGGGCTCCCGGCACCTAGTGTGCGCTCTGCAACTAAGCAATCACTCCAAGCACTTGTGGGTTGCAGCGGCCAGCGAGGCGGCAGGATGTCCTTGCTCTCCCACGGGCAGTCTCTGCTCTTGAACTCTGACATAAGGAACAGAAGGGAAGGGCCGCCCGGGTGGCTCAGGCTATACATCTGACTCCTGGGTTTCTGCTCAGGTCATGACCTTGGGGCCACGGGATCGGGGCTCATGTCAGGGTCCACACTCAGCACAGAGTCTGCTTGAGATTCTCTCTCTCCCTCTGCCCCTTTCCCTGCCCGCGTGTGTGCTCAAGCAATCAATAAAATAAAATAAAATAAAATAAAATAAAACCTTAAAAAAAACAAACCCAGAAACAAAGCCAAACCTGGAGACCGTGGAGGAGGGCAAACCATCAGGCAGGCTCCCGCTTCCAGAGAGAGGAACCCCTCCCGGCGAGTGGCACCTTGTAGAAGTAGGTACACCTTATCCTCCATCCTTGTGGAACAGGGGCCACAAGATTTCTTTTAAATACGGAGACGCTGCCTAACGCAGGGCTCGGAGTTCTTCACCTCACTGATGGGAGTGCAGGTGAGACCACAGGTAAGGGCGCCAGGGGCTCCGGGGGAAGGGAGAGGGCGGCAGGTACACGGGCGGGGACAGGGCACAGCGAGGGGCAAGGAACAGCCAGGGTGAGGCTGGGAGAAGGGATGCGTGCCTGAAATAATTTATTCTTCCAGCAACGAAAGAAGTCAACAGAAATTCACAGCTGTGAGGGAGACACTGGCTGCCCTATCTCGACGCCTCACACGGGGTGAGTGCTTCGTAAACATTGGTAATTATTCGTCAACTGCTAAATGGTAAGCAAGGAACTCTTTAAAACTCCGTGGATGTCTGTTCAGGAGATTCAGGCTGAGACACTGGTCACTCTTCTGGACAGAAACCCATGACACGTCGTTACTACGTTACTGGCACGTGTTCATCAAGAACTTCTACGCTTATTTTCCTCTTCTTCACCTGTCAGGCTGCTTGTAAGTGTTGTCTACACTCGCTGTCCCGCGCCTTCCCTCCTGCTCACTATTCAGCCTGTAAGCTAGCTTCCTCTCCATCGCGTCACTGACAGCGCCGATGACCTCGTCGCCCCACTCCCAAAAGCTTCCCGTCCCCTCCCCATCCTCCCCCTGTCTGCAAAGGCCAAGCTCTGTTTTCCCTCGACCGCACAGCCGCTTAGATTTACTCCCACTTCTCTGCTCCTGTCTCCCAGTCTGGGCTCTCCCTCACTTGCCCGTTCTTACAACCCTCATGTTCCTCAGACGCCACCCCAGCCCTCCGCTCTCGTTCTGTGCGATCCCTCCAAACCGTATCCTCTCACGTCTACAATCGCCACATCTACACTTACGGTCCCCAAATGTGTACCTTCAGCCAGGACTCCCCGGCTGTGAGAGCATCCACCAGAGGGCCTGCCGGGCTGTTCCGCAGGCCCCTCAGACATAGGAGGTCTCAACCACGTTGACACTCACTGCTTCTTCTAGGGTCCCATCCCTCCCGTCTTCTCTCATTCGGTGACTGGACCATCTTCTGTGATGCTAATCAAGCCAAAAAATCTCAACACCATCCTTCCCCCCCCCCCACATACCTATTGACCGCTGCCATAAAATCTCCCAGATTCTTCCCCTTCCCTCCACTCCTGCGGCCAGGACCTTCAGGAGCCCTCTGCAGGCTCCACCAGACTCACCTGGATCACTGCTCTGCCTGCTTTCTACCTGGGCTCCTGCTCCCTCTGATCGGCCTCCATCCCACAGCCAGAAGGGCATTGCTGAAGGACATCATGCTGGAACACGGCTAGTGAAACCCGGGCCCAGGAATGCTGAGTTTTGCAAGGCTTCTAAAGGGAGGAGTTAGAAAAGGAGCCACGAGGGAGGCCAGAAGAGAGAGGGGGAGGTTTCCAACTCTTTCTGGGCCAAGGGGAAAGGAGGATGGAGGACCAGCATTGTTTTCTCTCTCCCTGCATAAATGTCACTGTGCTTACATCTCTAAGCCATTTCTTTTCTTAAATGGATACACGATGGCTGTAGCCAGTGGACAGTGGCGTATTGTCAAAGAAGACTGGCCATCAACCGGTGAGTCACCCTGCTCTCGGGGGTCTGGGGAGTCTGCTCCATGCCTCTCTAACTGTAAGTCCGCAAGGAGAAAGACTGGCCCCGACGGCTGCAGGGAGATCATGAATTCCCCAAAGATCACAATGTGGTCTGATTCCAAACATTCCTCTCAAATGTTTTGAGTAAACAGCTAATATACTCTTAGCTGGAAAATTATTTTGCTCATAAATTATTTCAGATTTTAATTTTCCCCTTTTCTGGTTATGCCGCCTCCCTTCATTGACTTTCTCATTTTAAAAAGAAGTTCATAATTCTTTCTAAGTTTCTCTCATCCTGTGTTGGTGACATCTATTTCCGAGTGGAAATCAAGCTACAAAAATGTCTTTCAAATGATGATAATCTGCAAATAAGGAACGATTTCATGTGTGAAAGCACAAATACCCCTTTCGCTAGGAACCCCAGAGAGGAGGCACCAAGCAGCCTTCAGGTTTCCCTGAAGTGGTTCTTAATGGGGTAGGATGGCTGTGCAAACTGATTAGCAATGAACCTCCCTCCCCTCAAGCCCCCTCACAAAGCCCGGGCATCGCACTGATGGCATGTACTGTGTGTCTGTGTCTGAATGTACGCAGAGCCGCACACAGATACGTCTCCGAGATCGAAAACCACCGGTCCGAGTGTTTTTCTGAGTCCCTTGTGCACTATTTAAATGGAAAAGAACTACCGTGTGTTCTCAGACACTTTATTCCAAACCCATCCTATTGTTTGTAAGCTTTTTGTACACAAGATTGCTTCATGCTAAGTGTAGATTAAGGTCCCTGGGGAGAAGAATACCCGTGTGCACATCTTCTGGAATCTAGACCAGTATCACATTAAACACCCAGTACCGAGAATTCATTCATTAGGAACCGTTGACAGCGTGGCTCCTGGATAAATCCCATGTTCCCTAGAGGAAGCTTCAAGTTGCCTTTCTACTTCAAACGTACATTCCTGGGTGGCACAATTTACCCAGAAAGTCTTAAAAACTGGATTTCTAAATCCAGAAAACTATCTATTTCGTTTTATGCTTTTAAAACCAAGTCTTTGGGGCGCCTGGGTGGCTCAGTCGTTAAGCGTCTGCCTTCGGCTCAGGTCATGGTCCCAAGGTCCTAGGATCGAGCCCCGCATCGGGCTCCCCGCTCAGCAGGAAGCCTGCTTCTCTCTCTCCCATTTCCTCTGCTTGTGTTCCCTCTCTTGCTGTGTTTCTGTCTAATAAATAAAATCTTTAAAAACCAAGTCTTTAATCAATTAAGTTCTGAGAGAAAAGGCTTTCTGTTCACAAACTGTCATCTGCAGTAAACACGCGAGAGCGAAGGATGGTGCGTGTAAACTGCAGAAGCAGAGTGAGAGCGCCCATCTGGGACCCCCGGCACTTTCTGTTGTAGCAGCCGGGAGAGTCGGATACGGACCGTGGCGATGGAGACATGCTGCCTTTCCTGCTAGGTTGTCAGTTCCTGGACTAGCTCTCATTCGAGTCCCTTTTTTGGTAACTGGTGATGGTAGCTAACACACACAGCCAGCAAATGCCACCTGAAATTATCTGTAGCTCACATAATCATTTCATAACATTTGGGAGTCAACTATTTTGAATTAAGTTTTCTAAACTTAACCTCTCCATGGGAAAACTCCAAGGGAAGAAACGCAAGAATGAATACTTCAGGAAGCACGGCTCCTATTCTTCCTCCTAATATACTGAAATGTTGCAGCAAATAATTTTTCACTTTTAACAAAATTACTTTGAAGGCATAATCGTGACCAGTGGCGGCCTATTCTTTGTCAGTGATGCCATTTAAAGACACTCATCAGATGTCTCGGCTGTCCACGAAGCACGTTTACAGCTTTGTAAAATAACTTTGCCCCCCGTCCTACCCTCCCCTGAAGCTTGTGCTCCTTAGCTTCCATCTTTATGCTCGCTTAAACTTTTTTCATTTATCTGAAATCGAAAGTAATAAACTGAGTAGAAAGAAGACTCTCCTCCCCCAGGTAATTACTATGATCTAATAAAGTTGCGTATGTGCTGTTTACATGTATTTACTTTTACATGAACGCAGAGATGAGGATGGTCACTGCTCTTTCCAGATCTATCACTCTGGGCCACCTGCTGTACACAGGTTACCTAGTCTCTTTCTAACGCGCCCGACAACCGTGCAAGGGGGGGGCATCCTGTCATTCCCATTCTACGCAGGAGTTAACTCGGTAGGTTCAGAGAGGGTGGGGGTGTCTGCCCAAGGTGCACAGCTGGGGTGCGGGGTCTCCCTGCAAGCCTGGATCTTGGCACCTCCTGAGCGACAGTGTCAAGGCTCACGCCAGCATTGTGTACTCAATTCTTTATACCGAACATTGTAACTCTGTAAACACTTACTAGGGCTGCTGCTCCCTCTTCTTCTTTTTTTTTCAATGTAATGCTGTGATCATATTTAACCCGAGCTATTCTCGAAACCCTTGAACCCGCTTTCCATCCACCTGTCTGGTTCATGACCTCCAGCTTTATAGCAGCATTCTGAAATATTGGTAGAGGTAACCGTGAAAATAAATGGTTGCTGGTGCAACATACTTCTTCCCTTATATTTCTGCTCACAACTCTCTTGCCTTGGTTCTATTTTTCTGTCCCTTAGCTCTAACCAAGGAGATAACTGCAGAGAAAACCCCAAGGGGCTAGATTCTTCTGGAGCTGTTAGGATGCAAACAGGCCTGACGCACCAGCGAGGCAGGGGGCTGCCTTCATCCTCTCCCTGTAAAGTCGATGAGCCCTGAACTGCTGGAGTCAGCCAACCAAACTGGTTAATTTTAAATGCCTGCTCTTAAAAACATGCTGTGCATCCGTGGAGTCTGAAACAGGGAGAATCCAAGGGAAAACACGATGGACAACAGATTTCAAATTTCTGGCCAGGCGCCTTGCTGCCCGTGGGCTACACGTCTACTCTGCTACTTTGACAAGAAGTATGACCAGTTTTGATGCAAGTTTTCTGAGGGACTGGAACACACCTCCTGTGGGACCACTTCTGTGGGACCTCTCCCTTGTGGCATCCCCAATGGCGTCCCCCAGGTCCCCGTCCCTTGGAGCCCGCCTGCTGCGCGGCTCCGATGTACCAATGACTCAAGGAGTACTGCTTCTGATAGCCGTTCCCTTACCAAAGAATTCAGGTAACAGGAAATTTACAACCAAATCTGCAGCATCAAAAGTTTGCTTCATTCGGAAAGCGGCTGAAGGGCTTTAGAGGCTTGCTGTTCAGTTTACTCTTTTGATTGCTTTGCCACTATGTAAATCAATTTGTTAATGTTCCTTACAAAATGCATGAGCCAGTTATACTGACAAACACACAAAGCTCATTCGTAATTAGCAGTTAATTAGTAAGAAGGAACAGATGCTGTTAGAGTTTCAGCAGGCGAACAGGTTCTGTAAACAATGCTTATAAATCTAAATGAATTTATTAACCACAATACAACTGTCAACACTTTGTTGGCAACCATACAAAATATGGCGGAATCCCCAAAATGTCTTTACAATGTATTAATAATCGCGGTGACAGCCAGGGCCTCTCCAGTCACCGGCTGGCTCTTCTCAGCCACTCTTCCTTTGTCTCCCTGAAATGTAGTGGTTCAGTCATTCCTTTTCACCTTAATCGTCTATACGCGCTGATGAGTAAACCACATGAGCGTTGTATATGGTGTAAACTTTCTGCATTTTGAACGTGCCAGCAGCAGCAGAAGCCAAAGGCCCACAGTCCTTGGGGAACTCCCTGTCTGTCTGGGGAGCCTGATACGCACTTTCCACAGTCTCCCCAAGAGAAAGTTGATCCAATGTGCCAGGTAACTTAACGAAGGAACAAAGTGCTAAGAGGAATGGGGTTGGGGTGGGTGGGGGTATCCATGCCTCAGATAAACATGGAAGGTTTCACAGGAGAGGGGATTTATGGGCAGCATCTTATAGATGCCAAGTTTAGGCAATGGATAAGGTCAAAGGAGGCAGCACGCTAGGCGCTCAAGACCCTCTCTGGAAGGTGGGGAGGCCTGTCTGAAACCCGATCAGGGCTGGGTAGTGGAGGGGGGCTCTGGACAGGGAGCAGCCACAGAAGATTCTAAGCTAAGTGGTTACCAGGATCAAATTGGCATTTTCTGAAAGCAAGCTTTGGCCTCAGTGTGGGACTCCGGTGCAGGGAGAACATGGCGGGCAGGCTGTCCCCCCAGGGAGTCTGTCCTGCAAGCCGGGAGGGTTGAGCAGAGCAAATGGGGAGAAAGTGGGGAGGCCGTGGGAGGCATTCCCTGTTGATACATGAAAAATGGTCACGGCTGGCTGGGGTATGGGTGTGGGGCCATGGTGACACCAAGATCTTAAGTGATCTTCTCCATGGACCTTCTCAGAGTTTGGCCACAATGAATGAATCAAAGGCTCTCATGCAATTACGTAAACAGTTTTGAAAGTGTCGTGACTCAGAGTCAGTCCTGCTTGCTTCATGTGATTTCCATGGGGTCCCTGATAGAGACACGGCACCCTGTCCTGAGGCAGAACCTCAGCTCCTGCTAAGGCCCCGAAAGCGAAGCGTCCCCCACCAGCCTCTTTGCCCCGCCAGTGCCTGTCTGATTTCAGAGCCTTCCCTTCTCGGGGACCTTTTCTTTAAATGGTATTTTCCTACCCTCTTGTGGAGACCTCCTTCATAATAGTCTGCTAAACGCATAATTGGTGAAAATGAATTCCAACTCCAGCAGACAGGGCCCTCCAAAACTGACACTCCAGATAAGGCAGGTGTGGAATTAAGAGTTGTCGTGATGGTGTGGCCTGGGAGAAATGTGGGAACTCCACGGTGCTCCCTGGCTGGGTACTGCTCAGCTAGGTCAACCAGCCCTGAGATCAGCAGGGTGAAATCAGAAGTCAACACTGAGTGTGGATCCAACATGGAAAGACCTCACTATGCTTACCAGGCCATCAGGATGGTGTTTGCAAAAAAATATGAGTTATGCCAACGGCGGAACATGAAACCACCATCGTGAGCACAACCGGTCCTTTTTATAAACCAGGACAGAAGGGAACAGACTCAAGTACAATGCACCTAAAACTATTATTTCACAAAACTTTCACTCATACATACATGTGTGCATATATATCCTGATACAGTCACACAGAAGATCTATTTCTTAGTAGGTGTTGTGGTCGACCAAGTCTGAAAAATCTGGTAAAAAGAGGGCTAGCTTTGTGGTGGCTCTTGTAACTATCACCACATAGGAACATGGCCAACATGAGCTTATATGGTTACCTGCTCTAATTATATTCTGGAATGTTGAATGCACAAAATGCAATGTGAGAATCAAGTCACTGATTCCCTCCGAGAGGGAACTCATTTGACAAAGCAAAGGGATGTGGTGCCAGCAGGGCCCCTTCCATAGCTCCTCCAGCACCTGTCTCCCCAGGAAACCTGGCCATCAGTCAGCTCCGTCACACCATGGTGCTCAGCCCGCAGGGATGTGGCCATAGCTCTTGAGACCACAGGCCTTTCTGTCTGGCCCCTGGGATGAGGCCTTCATGGGACCATGGGGCACAGGCAATCACCTCCCTATGCAAGGCCACTCTTCCCTCTGCCTAGGCACCCCCTAGTGTTTGCTCAGCCACCAGACTCCTAGAGACCAGGTTTCTGTGGCCTCTGCTCAAATATCACTTCAGCCAAGGTGTGGAGACTCTGGAAGGCAAAGGCCACAGGGACTCTGTCTGGACGATGACCCCAAGAGGGGACCAGAAGACCCCAGCTTCACACATCCCTGTCATCTTGGCCATTTCCCACAGCATGAGCCCACAATGCTGGCCCCCTAGGCGCCTGACCTGGCGCTTATGACCTGGGGGACCTCGGGAAAGTGACATTGCCTTGTACAGACACCTTGGGGCTCTACAAGACCACAAGAAGAAGTAAACTGGCTTCAGCGCCTGGCCTACAGCAAGCTCTCCATGAGCGCTCATGAGGAGTGCGACCTCTAGCTATCTCATTTTCTCCTCGTTTTACCCCTTTGGAAACTGACCGCCTTCCTCATCACTGGCACCTCCCAGTCCTTGGGGACAGAAGGAAAGGGTGGGGCAGCACTGGCTTCACTACCCAAGGTCACTCACAAACCATTCCTCCTCCACTCCCCTGGAAGAGTCCTTCTCCTGCCAGATTTTGAAGCTTAGTTCAAAACCTGCAAAAATAACCTGAGGGAGTATAGCACGGATCCCACCAATGGGACAGAAGACTTAGTTCCTGAGACACTGAAAGTTTACAAAACATGAAAAAGGTGGCATTCAGATTAGAAGAAAATGGCTCAATATTCTGGATCGATGAAAGCTTAACTAGCTGAAAGCATCAAGCAGCTAGATCTAGTTCTAGAACTTGGGGCAAGAGAAGACTTTTAAAGCATAATTAATAAAGGAGGAAACACAAGATTAAGAAGATCTGACTCTAAAATTTTGGAAAACCTTGTCCATGTCAAAAATCACTGCAAATAAAATTGAAGCCAAAGGTAAATGAGGAAAATGTGCAATGTATCTAAGAGCAAATGGCTAATACGCCTACTGAATAGTGAGTTAACAGGCCAATGATGAGAACACCAGCAGAAAAATGAGCTAACAATTAAACAGGTACTTCACACACAAAAAATACAGATAGCCAATAAAAATAATTTTTAGAATTGATAATTTAAAGGAACTGTGTATTTTTCAAACAGGAAAATGTAATTCCAAAAAATTCCATAGAACTCATTAAGGTTTAAAGACACACACATAAAATACCCAAACGTAGAAGAGAGTATGTAGAAACATCGCTTGCAAGAGAGTGAATTTTTTTTTCTTCTGGAGAACAATTTGGAAATATATCTAAAAGACTTAAAATTCCTATGCCCTTTGACTAAGCAAGACTGTGGTTGGAGACTGATGCTAGGGAAGCTGGAGAGAGTAAACGGGAACGGGATCTGGCGGCCGGATGTCCCTGCATCCCATCTGCCGTCCTGTAACAAGAACCAGGGGTGCTAATGGATCTAT
>JAPYYM010003344.1:0-11278 GCA_028534135.1 Potos flavus
CATTGAGGCCTCAGGGCCATGAAGTTGAGTGAAACCCAACACTATTCCGGTGCCTAAAATACCATCCAGATCATTCTTTTATCCAGCTTACCATTTCGATTTCTGCTAGCGCATCTCCTCCATGTAAATGAGTGTGTTGGGTAAGGATGTTAGCTGTCTTCCAGAGAGGCACGTTCTCTTTGGAGTGTAGGGCTATTTCCAAGTTCAACTGCCTTCTCTTTAAGGAAGAAAACTCCACCCTCTACAGCGGGGAGAGCTTGGCCAGCCCAAACGGATTCAGAGCTCAGCTGTCTGCAGAGCTCACTTCTTGTCCTGTGACCTCCAGAAGTCTCTCTGCCCATGTCGATGGATCCGAAAGCCTTCGATTTAGATGAAGGAGGGGGCGGCGGCGTTTCGGGGGGGTGGGGTCCTGTTTGTGTGTGTGCCTGTGGGCGTGTTTTTAATGCATTTGCTTTGGTGGAAGGACGTCCTGGTGCATGAGCTGGAAGGGGGAGGGCAGTCCAGGAGGGTGGCATAGCTCTCACCCTCGGGACCAGCTTCGAGGGAGGTGACACAAACCAAAGGCTTTGGCTCACGAGAAGCTGCTGAGAGACTCCCATCATCGGCAGGGTTGCTGGGGCAGAGCTGAGGCTAGAAAGAAACAGGTGAAGCATCCATGTCGAGAACAAAATGCAAAGGGTCCCCAAAAACCTCAATCATCAAGGTGAATGATATTTTAACGCATTTTTTTAAAAATCAAAACTAACCCCCCCCCAAAAAAAAAAGCCATGAGGAGCAAAATACCAACATTTTGAATAAAGACAGGATGAGAAGCCCGGAGACAACATGTATAAATGAGCCGGGGAGGGGCGCCTGGGTGGCTCAGTGGGTTAAAGCCTCTGCCTTCAGCTCAGGTCATGATACCAGGGTCCTGGGATCGAGCCCCGCATCGGGCTCTCTGCTCAGCAGGGAGCCTGCTTCCCCCTCTCTCTCTCTGCCTGCCTGTCTGCCTACTGTGATCTCTCTCTGTCAAATAAATAAATAAAATAAAATCTAAATGAGCCGGGGAAAGAAACCTTCCTGCAGCTTCTATGGGAAAGCTGCACCGCTCTGGCCCCTCAGCGCAGGCAACCATAGGAACTTGGCAAAACGGAATCCACCGACAGACGGCCGCATCTTCACGGGCACCTGCTGCCACAGGCAGGGGTCAGATGCTGCGATGAGTAGGACATGCCAGCTTTGCCCCTGAGCCCCACGGAGAACCACCCAGGGAACTCCCCGGGAGGCTGTGGGAGGCAGGGAGGTCCTCCACACCCCAGTTATGGGTAAGAAGCCGCCCTAAGAAATCACGCATCATTTGAGCGTCAGCGAGAAAGTAAAGCCTACAGGTGTGTCTTTGTTCCTTCAACGAAGACGGGTGCCCAGTGTGTCCAGGCACCAGCTGACTGCTGCCCTCACCCAGCGCCCAGGCTCGAGGCGGGGACAGGGTGAGGAGCAAACCCGCCGTCATGTGCATTGCCGATTGTGAGGTGTGTCTCGGCGGAGGAACAGAGAAAGGGTCTAGGTCAAGACCAGAGGCTTGAAGACAAGCAAGTTCTGGAGACCTCCTGTCAACCGTGGTGGTTACAATACCGTATTAAGGGCTTGAAAGTTGCCAAGAGAATCAATCTTCAATGGTCTCACCAAAAAAGAAATGGTAATTAAGTGACATGATGGAAAGGCACGGCTGGGGTGCTCATCAGTCTGCAGTATGTAAGTGTATCAAATCCACACGGTCGTACACCCCGAACTTACACAATGTTATATGTCAGTTTTATCTCAAGCTGGAAAATTAGTAAAGGACGTTAAATGGGAGAGAGGAGATCGTCCTCTTGGCTCCGAGGAGTTAGGCAAGCTTATCATCTCCCCTCCTGCTCTCTCCTGAACCCTCTTCCCCCCGCCCCCGACCTTTATCTGCTGTCTCATCCTCCTCTTACCTTTGCCCCCACGTCCACAAACTCCCAGCCCCATTCAGCCCACTGGGAGAACTCATTACAAAAATGCTTCTGATGTGAACGAGGGAGGAAACCAAGGGAAGACTTGGCATTGTCTATTCAGAATGATCTGGATGGAAAAAGGATGCTCACTAAAAAAAAATAATAATAATAACCATCTAGAAGACAAGGGCAAGAATCCATCATGGACTGCATATATGGCCCCCTAAAGTTCTTATGTGGACACCCTGCTCCCCAACAGGATTTTTGGAGGGAGGTAACTAAGTCAGGAGAGTATGCTACTAGTTTCATGATGCGACTAGTTTCCTTGTAAGACACACTGGACCTTCTCTCTCTCTGTTCTCCGCCAGCCGAGGACACGGCAAGAAAATGGCCGTCTCCAAGCCAGGAAGCCGGTTCTCAGCAAATGCTGGATCTGCCAGCACCTCGACCTTGGACTTTCAGCCTCCGGCACTACGAGAAATCCATTTGTGGTTTGAGTCCCCGGACTGGGGTATATTTGTTACAGCAGCCAGAGCTGACTTGGAATGGTGGGACCTCAAGGAAAAAGCCCTCTTCTCTCTACATTCAGATTATTTACCCCAAAAATAAAATCCAATTTTTAAAGACGTTATGATTAGACAGGCTCCAGAAGCGACCAAATAAAAAGAGATACTTTTCTTCTCTCATAAGAACATGTACAAATGATATTTCTGCGTATATTAGATTAAGTCATAGGGCCTTGTATTATGACATTTTAGAATTTATGTTCTGCTTCATTTCACAAAGGACTTAAAACAGAAATTTGGACATATTTTCTGGAAATGACTAACTGAGACTCTGCTTTGTTACTACACTATTCGAAGAGCTACTTCGAGGATTATATTGTCAAGGAAACATATAGACATTCTAAAGAGATGCTAGATCAGGGATCAGCCAACCCTTTTCTGTGAAGGACCAGAGCCAGATCAGGGATCAGCCAACCTTTTCTGTGAAGGGCCAGATGATAAGTATTTGGGGCTCTGTGGGTTATACAACCCCCATCAACACTATCTCACTCCGCTGCTCTAACACAAAAGCAGCCACAGGAAGTGCCACGTGACACCATGTGGAGCTACAACTCTGGGTTCTAGTGTGGGGTTTATCGACCTTGGGAACATTGATCCTTAGGCCCAGAAACTTCTTTGTTGTGGGCTGTCCTCTATACTGTAGAATGTTTAGCAGTATCCCTGACGTCCACCCAGTAGCTAAGAAGACCCCACTTCCTTCCCCTCAGCCGTGACCACTCAGTCTCCAGACATTACCTGCCCACATTCGAGAACCACTGCTCTAGAGTCTAGAAGAATGTGAGCAACTTTTTTTTAGTGGAAACCCTAAAAGCCATCTTTTAACTGGATGTCAGCGAAGCCCGTCATGGGACACTATCTAAAAATAATTGGTACTTTGCCCGCAGCGTAAGCAATAAAACAAGTATGGCTATTTCTCCCCGGCCTCTGTTACACCAAAATGTGGGTTCCTTGTGCACATGTTCTGAGCCGTTTTTAAATATTCTAGCCTTTGCCCCATTAAGCCCACTTCTGAAAACTCTAACCGTAAAGAAATCTGAAATGTGAAAAAAAACACGAAATGCACAAAGATGTCCAACGCAGTGTTTTCTAGAAACAGTGAACTCCTGGAAACTTTAACTAAGTGCTTCGGTCTCTGTCTTTGTGTGCTCCCCAAATTCCTGTGCCCGGTGTGACGGTGGTAGGAGGGGGGAAGTCTTTCTAAGTGCCTTCTAAGAGAGACTCCACAGCCTTCCCCACGTTCTACCATGTGAGGACGCCACATGAAATCTGTCACCCAGAAGAGGGAAAACTGTAAGACCATGTTGACCCTGCCGGGTCTCAAGACCTCCAGTCTCCAGAACCGCGAGAAATAAATTTCTTTTGTTGAGAAGCCGCCCAGCCTGTGGGTCTGTGTTACGGTTAAGTACGGGATCGTAGAGTCCAAATATATGTTTCATTCTTCAGTGGAAGATGTTACAACCTTCACAAAGTATGGCTCTGGAGAATGTTAGTAACTGGGGAAAATGCTTTATCATATCCTGTTAAGTGAGACAAGGGTGATGCAAATTTGGTCACAGAGTTCAACCTTCAAATCCTCCCCCATTTTTTTAATAACAACGAGAACCATGCTTATACCTTAGCTGCCTTGAAACTGAAAAGTTCTGAGTGATTTCCTTCCGTTGATGGCCAGCTGGGGTGGTGGCTACTTTTAAATTATCGGGAAACCCACAGCGTTTCTTTCTAAACCAACCTGGATCAACCAGGGAGCAAAAGCCACCGTGCCCGATGGTTAGGTGGGGGGGTCTGCTGCTGCCATGGTCTGCCTTCAAATCTCAGAGCCAAAGCCTCCCCAGCTGTCTGCAGGCCACAGAAACTCCCTGAGGGCTGGTTTCCAAATGGGAAGGATACAAAGTTTTATCTCAAAGGGGAGTTCCAAGAATTAAATGAGACAGTGGGGGTTGGGGGGGATCAGGCCCATTGCATTTGCTCCGGAAAGGTGAACTCTTCCCCCTCTGGTGGAAATGCACAATGCCTTCAGGGAAATTCGGGTATGTTCCTTGTCCTTTGCTATGTTGATTTCCTTAAGAAATTTCTCTCCAACCAAAAGGATTAACACTTTTCGAATAAGGCCTCCCAAGGTGGATCTTTGTTCGAGTCTTAATGAAAGTTTTTACTGATTTGTTTTTCATGAGGCTTTTTTTTTTGGGGGGGGTCAATTTAAAGGACTGTCCTCCGGCAGGTCTTCAGTTATATTTTTCCAACGGCCTTGCCTATAAAAGGACAGTAATAGTAAATGCCAACTGCATTTTTTTAATACCCTTCACTGGCAAGATCAAAGCCTGATATCCATCCCTATGATGACACCAGTTTTTTCAGTGTTATTGGTTAATGAATTCCAAAAATCTCAGGACCTCTGCCCCCCACCAAAACTAAAGATCGCCAAGGGCACTGGCTTTTATCTGCTTTTGAAATAAGTGTGTCGTGCAATTGCCTGCCCTCTCAGGGAAGAAGGCTGCGAACGTTCTTCGGCAGCTAGGTGGTGCCCTCTCCTTGGGGTCCTCATCCGTCTGTGGCAACGGAATCCTGTGGGGAATAACCCCAGCTCACGCGTGGGCTAGGTACCTCTGTCCAGCAGGCAGGAACACTGTCCTTCCCCTTAAATAAGTGTGAACCCTTGCTGTGATTTTTCTGAGCTGATGCCTGATCTGTTTTATAGTTGTTTACCCAGAGTTCTCCAATTGCTGATTAATTTCCTAAAGTTGGCCTAGAAATGCAGCAGCAGCCAGCTTCCCTGTCCGGCCTTTGTTTCCCAGGCACAACAATTGCTATTCTTAGCTAAGACTGCCCCCGTGTGGCCAGAAGCTGCACTATCATGGTTTCGGGGAAAACCTTTCCTCCGGCCCCCCCCAGTTTAAGGTCTCTGGAATGGGCTTTTTTAAAATAACACTAAAGTTGGATCTCCACCTGAGGGTGGGTTCTGAGTGTTCCAGAGTCTTCCAGACAGAGACCGTAACCCAATTAAATAGAGACGACTCTAAGATGTGGGTGTGAATCCAGGCTTTACTTCGGAGAGGACACTCCCTCAGGCCTCAGTTTCCTAATCAATAAAATGGAACAGTGGGCCCCACATCTAATTTGTGAGACTGAGATAGACAGATTAAAAACAAAATACGACCTGTGTTCCTTGGCATGAATAAGAGCCCCTTCAGCATTCATTATAATGCGATTCTCATTAAGACTCAATTATATGCCTAGAACATATGTTACATATGTAACAATTTTTCAAATGTCGTCATTAATAAGGCACAAATTCACTGAATGGCACGAAAGAAGTTTTGGTGGTCTTTGTCATTAAGGGTTGGCCGTACACTTATTTAAGGCCTCCTGTTTGTCGGTCACCGTTTCAAACATTAGCAACTCAATCCTAAGAAAGTGCGATTCATATCATTTAGATTAAAAATCTGGGGGAAAGTATCACACCAAAAATGAGTCTTCATATATTTTTTTTATGTTATTATTTTTTTAAGTAGGCGCCACACCCAGTATGGAGCCCAGCACAGGGCTTGAACTCACGACCCTGAGATCAGGACCTGAGCTGAGATCAAGAGTCGCACTCTTTCACTGATGGAGCCAGCCAGACGCCCCTGGTCTTCATATTTTAAAATAAAGGAAAAACAAATGTGTGGGATATGGTGGCCCATAAGACCAAAAAATTCCACACACAGAAGAACGGAAAATGAGTATTCAAAGACGTGTGCATCGTGACCATAGCAGCACCGGTGCCAAGAGCCAAAAGGTGGAAACAACCCAAATGTCCGTCTGTCTATGAAGGATAAACAAAGGTTGGTCCATCCGGGCGAGGGAACAGGGTCCAGCCATCAAAAGGAATGAACTATTAATACACGGCAAGACATGGACGGACCTTGGAAACAGTATGGTAAATAAAAGAAGCCAGACACAAAAGAGCACATACTGTACGATTCTGTTTTTATGAGATATCCAAATTATAGGTAAATCGGTAGAAAGAAAAAGCAGGCTCGTGGCTGCCAGGCGTTTCAGGGAGAGGGAGAGAATGGGGAGTGACAGGCATCTTCTTGGGGTGATGGCAATGTTTCGAAACTTGTTAGAGGTTGCGATTGAGCAACACTACAGATATACTAAAAGCTTCTGAACTTACAGTTTGAAATGGTTAATTTTGCGTTTTGTGAGTTTTACCTTCGTATAATAAATAGATGATAGACGGACAGATAGATCTTTTTCAAAATAGTTCTCCACGTGTGCGATGGAGGGGTGGGTTCCCACACCAGCTCAGAGATCTGACAGCTTTAGACCCTCCCCAAGCCTCAGTTTCTTCATCAGACAAATACAGGAATCTTCCGTTTCTTTGTCGTGAGTCAGTCCCGAAGATGAAGCAAGATAATGCTTCTATCACCACACAGCATCAGGCTCATAGCCAGGTCTTAGTAAGTTTTAGCAAAAAATGTTGTTTGCTTTTATTGTTTTTGTTATTAGTTTTGTTATTTGGAATCCCTGGAGCCAAAAGGAAAAACAAGAAACATGAAACAAGGGGGCGCCTGGCTGGCTCTGTGGGTTAAGCGTCCGATCTTGATCTCAGCTCAGGTCTTGATCTCAGGGTCGTGAGCTCAAGCTCTGCACTGGGCTCTGTGCTGGGAGTAGAGCCTACTTAAAAAATAAAAAAAATAAAAATGTAAAAAAAAAAGCACAAAACAAGGATATGGAGTTAGAGTCACATTCGAATCTTGGCTCTGCTGTCCGCTGGCTGGATCACGTCGGCAAAGGTGCAGAGACTCTGTGATTCTCAGTTTCCCATTCCTCTAAGACAGGGCCATGCCTCACCTTCCTTAGGAAACCTGCAACACTTGGGTCAGAGTGATGCCTGGAATCATAGCTTCCCTATGTGTCTCATGGCTTGTGACAATCAAAGAGATGTACAACATAAAAATACACATGTAACCTTGATCACTTGTAAAGGGTGGTGTCAGCCTCTGGATGTCATTATACACCTGATAATGACGGGATGGGGGGCCCTTCCCCTCTGTCATGTATGTCCCCAAAACCCACCCATAACCCCAGGCTGAGCAGGAGAAAACAGCTGGCAAGCCCGGGTTGAGGGACGTTCCATAAAACATTGACCCGTACTTCTCAACACTGTCAAAGTCTAGGGCACCTGGTACCTCAGTGGGTTAAGCGTCTGCTTTCGGCTCAGGTCATGATCCCAGGTCTGGGATCGAGCCCCGCGTCGGGCCCCCTGCTCTGCGGAGAGTCTCCCTGCTGTCCCTCTGCCTGCCGCTCCCCTCGCCCACTCATGAGCACTTCCTCTCACTCACTCTCGCAAATAAATAAATAAAATCTTTTTAAAAAGACAAAAACAAAAAACCACTGTCAAAGTCACAAAAACATCAAGGCCGATCAGGAGCTGTCGCGGACCAGAGGAGACAGGGGAGACAGAGCGGCTGAAGGCAGAGCGGCACCTGGACTGGATCTTGCAACAGAAGGGAGGTCATCAGTGACAGAACAGGTGCATTGGGAGCAAAGTAATCGGTCGAAGGAACTTTCTAGTTAGAGCAGCATGGTCGCGGGACCGGCCGAAGGGTGTGCTAGAAGTCTCTGTACTGTCTTTACAATGATTCTCCGAGTATAAAATTATTCCCAAATAAAAAGTTTATTTTAAAAAAAACAGAGTCTGTTCCAGCCACTATAACATAAGACCAAGGTGACCCTGGAGGCCCGGAGGTCCCCCGATCTGGGGGCTGGCCCCTCTGGTTCCTGGTGAGAACTCTCCTCCCGGCTTGCCCTTGGCTGCCTTCCCACTGCGTCCTCACATGTCAGGGAGAGAGAGGGAGAGAGAGAGAGCAAGAGAGAGAGAGAGCTCGTGCCTCTTCTTCTAGGGGCATCGATCCCATCACCTCCCAAAGGCCCACCTCCTAACAACAGTGTGCTGGGGTCTAGGGGTTCAGCACAGGAATCTGGGGGGAACCATCATTCAGTCCTTGGCAAGCATATACACGCGTGCGAGGGCACATCTATGTCTACACGGGCGTGTGTGAGAACCTGCTGTTTGCTGTAGGAGCTGGAGAAGGGCCTTCCAGAACCTCCAAGAGCTAGTCTGTCACCCACCCTCCCAGCTTTCCAAGAAGCAAAACGAAATCGATGAGAAATCAAGTCACCAAAGGATCATTTTGCCGAATTTATTGTGTTTTGAACACCTTTAAGTGCTTTTCGTAAAACAGGGATATTTCTGGGCACCTGGGTGGCTCAGTTGGGTAAGCGTCTGCCTTCAGATCAGGTCATGGTCCCAGGGTCCTGGGATCGAGCCCCGCGTCGGGCTCCCTGCTCAGCGGGGAGTCTGCTTCTCCCTTTCCCTCTCCCCCTGCTTGTGTGCTCTCTCTCTCTCTCTCTCTCTCTCTCTCTCTCTCTCTCTGTCAAATAAATAAATAAATAAAATCTTTTTAAAAAGAACGAAATAGAGATATTTCAATAGCTTTAACAGCAAAGCACAATTTTGTAACTGATTAGGAAATGTAGTTGTCTGAATATTAACTAACCAAAGCTTGAGATGCTGAGAAACTGCTGGAAAAAACCTAAAAATGGAATAATGTTGGTGCAATTGAAATCTATGCAAACTAAAACATTTCCGTCTGAAGCATGACTGTTTTTAACCAAAATCCCAGCTTTCTCTGCACAATGGACTTGCTTGGGCTCTCCACGGTCCGTCTCATTCTATTGAATGGTATCTCCTACTTTTTTTTATTGCGCAAAGTTTAGTTCTCTTTTGCCAGTTTCGCCGATAGCATATCAGCCTAATTCTTCCCCAAATGGACATTCTTTCGTTCGAGTGTAATTTACAGAATTTCATTTCTGGCACTTTTTTCTCCAGCCCTTACTACACGTGGGGCAGGAGGCCATGACCTGGGCTCAGAGTTATTGATTGAATCGAGCAAACTCACTTCTTGCCCTCAGGGAGCTCCTGGTCTGCTGGGAGCTGTGAAGGGGCAAACGGATGATTTGAAGGTCAGAGCCACGAGGGGCACGTGGGGACATATTGGGTGGGAGGTGTCGGGCCTGGTGAGGCAAGGTTTCTGCGGACGGATAACCGTCTTCCCAGGGACACTTCCTGTTTCATCCTGCTCGGTCGGTGCCGTCCCAGGTCTGTGAGCTTTTGGGGCCCATGAGAATGTTTTCGTTTTAATTTCTTTCTTTTTTTAAAATTTTTAATTTTTATTTAAATTCAGTGAATTAACATATAGTGTATTATTCGAATTTAGTGATTCATCAGTGGCATACAAGACCCAGAGCTCATTCCATCACGTGTCCTCCTAATGCCCATCCCATCCCCCAGTTACCCCCTCCCCCTGCCCACCTCCCCTCCGGCCACCCTCAGTTTGTTTCCTAGAGGTAAGAGTCAGAGAGGGAGACAAACCATTTTAATTTCTATTAAAATCAGAAAAGAAAAACGAACATAATAATAATAAATATACGATCATGAATCCAGCCCAGATTCTATTCATCTCTCTACCAATGCAGGGGTAAGATATTTCTCCTTCCTTCCTACCTCCTTTCCTCTCTTCTTTTCCTGCACGTCTGCATGTCTCCCTTACAGAGGAAGGGGCCTACAAAAATCGCCACTTTCCTGAGCCTCCTCACCTCCCACCAAGCCTACCTCTACCTTCCTTCCGATATCTTCTGAATGTCAGGCCAGGCACGGGGACCTGGAGCTCACAGGACAAGCAAAGGCATGCTCAGCACCCACGCAGCTCCGTCTCGTGGGCAAGTGTGCACAAGACAACACCCGAACGCTAAAATCGGGAAGTCGTACCGTACAAGACAGCAGCAACGATCATGGTCTGCCATTGGGCGGTTCAATAAACAGCACGTACATGGTTACAACTCAGTAGATTTCCAGCACTTAGAATCAGCCTAGGTAAGTGTGGACAACGTTATGATGGTTCCAGAACCCGAATCAAATGTCACAAGCCCGGAAACAGAAGAAGTAGCAAGGACAGAAACTGAGAAGTGAAAGTAGAGATGTGGGAAGACGAGGACCATTACCCTCCTGGGACAACAGGGGGAGGCAGGAGATACTGAGTCACCACGTCTTAGAGTCACGAGGTCAGCTGGGCTGTCCCTGGCAGCTGCAGGGAGCTCCCACCCTCCCAAAGGGCTTTGGGGGAACATCTTCCTTGCAGAAGCGGCAGACCCTCCACTTTGGGGGAGGGGCGGAGGCAGGAAGGCTAGGCTCCATCTGGCAATGGCTGGACAGTCCCAGCCACAGAGTTGTCCTGCCCCCCAAGGCCGACAGTGCCTCCTCTGGGAAGCACCGCAATGGGGGAGCTACAAATATTGCTACAAGGGATTGGAGCGGATTCCGGAGACAAGCGCAGCCGTATACTGTTGGAACCAGCTAGAAGCTGGGCCAGTGTTGCCTCTGCAGAGCAGGACGGGGGCGGAGAGGGACGTGGGCAAGACTCTTGTTCTCCATCGTATACACTATCCGATTGTTTTAACCACTTGCATATGTGATTTCGTTCCTTTTTATTTAAAGGGCAATTTCAAGAGTATGGGCAGGACTCTGACATAAAAAGACACGATTGGCGCGCCCGGGTGGTTCAGTTAGTCAAGCGGCTGCCTTTGGCTCAGGTCATGATCTCAGGGTCCTGGGATCGAGCCCCACATCGGACTCTCTGCTCAGCGGAGAGCCTGCTTCTCCCTCTCCCTCTGCCTGCTGCTCTTGCTTACTTGTGCTCTCTCTCTCTCTCT
>JAPYYM010003345.1:0-11275 GCA_028534135.1 Potos flavus
TATTGCATGGAGCACTGGGTGTGGTACATAAACAATGAATCTTGTAACACTGAAAAAATAAAATAAAAGTATTTGGGGGGGGGAAAAAAAAAGAAAAAAAAAATAAAATAAAATAAAACTTGTTTATCTTAAATATGTTGCTAAGACCAGTGTCCAAGAAACTACTGCCTATGTTTCCTTTTAGTGGTTTTATAGTCTCAGGTTTCACATTTAGGTCTTTCATCCATCTCGAATTCATTGTTGTGTGTGGTGTAAGAAAGTTGTCCTGTTTCATTCTTCACATGTAGCTGTCAAGTTTTCCCAGCACCATTTGTCGAACAGACTGTTTTTTTGCCATTGTATATTTTGTTTCCTTTGTTGTAGATGAATTGACCAGATAGGTGTGGGGTTTTCTGGGTTTGTCTATCCAGTTACATTGATCTATCTATTTTTGTCCCAGTATTATACCATTTTGATTACTGTAGCTTTGTAGTATATCTTGAAATCTTGGATTGTGACACCTCCAGTCTTGTTCTTTCGGTGGGTGAGTGGGGCACTGGGGGGTGGTGAAGCTAGGTGAAGGGGAATAAGAGATAGAAACTTCCAGTTATAAAATAATTAAGTCATGTGGCTTAGAAGTACAGTATAGGGAATATAGATAGTAATGTTGTAATAACATTGTATAGTGACAGATGGTATGCCCACCTATTAATCATTAACATTGCCTAGCATGTAGAATTATTGAATCAATATGTCGTACACTACATATTGAAAGTAATATAACATTGTATATTAGTTGTATTTCATTAAAAAATAAGAAAAAAGAATTGTTTTTCTTCAGGGCACACTAAAAAGTTAGTAAAGAAAGATATTAAACTCAGTAAAATTTAAAAGCAAGATTCTGAAATCAGGAAAAGACAGAGTAAGTATTCTCAAACAAAATGAGCACTCTTGGGATCCTCCCAGGACTGCAGATATTTCCAACTCCTCTGACTTTGTGGAGGCAAGGAATATCACAGTATAAGAAGCTGGCACATTTGATTTCTTCCACAGTTCAAAAGTAGGAAAATATTTCAAAAATAATTCTTCTGTCCCCAAATGAAAATAGTTCATAACATTCTTCACTCTTGAAGTCCTGAGATTAATATAGGAGAACCCACAACTTTATGGTCAACTAAACAGGAAAGAATACCATATGAAAAAAATAGTGTTGAGACAACTGGGCAGCCACTTGCAGAAGAATGAAACTGGACCACTTTCTTATATGATACACAAAAATAAATTCAAAATGGATGAAAGACTTAAATGTGAGACAGGAAGCCATCAAAATCCTAGAAGAGAGAACAGGCAGCAACTTTTTTGACCTTGGCCTGTAGCAACTTCTTAGTAGTCACTTTG
Organism: Potos flavus; assembly: GCA_028534135.1. Lineage (NCBI taxonomy): Eukaryota > Metazoa > Chordata > Mammalia > Carnivora > Procyonidae > Potos > Potos flavus. Next base: position 1,378 of record JAPYYM010003345.1, read on the forward strand.
CCAGAGGTGAGGGAAACAAAAGCAAAAATGAGCTCTTGGGATTTCATAAAGGCACAAATCTGCACAGGAAAGGAAACATTCAACAATACTAAAAGGCAGCCTATGGAATGGGAGAAAATGTTTGCAAATGACATATTTGATAAAGGATTAATATCCAAAATCTATAAGGAACTTACCAAACTTAATACTCAAAAAACAATCCAGTTAAGAAATGGAAAGAACACATGAACAGTTTTCCAAAGAAGACACCTAGATGGCTGACACATGAAAATATGCTCAACATCACTGACCATCAGGGAAATACACATTGAAACCACCATAAGATGCTACATCACATCTGTAAGAATAGCTAAAAGTAATGAACAGATACTTCTCTAAAAAAGACATACAAATAGCTAACAGACACATGAAAAAATGTTCAACATCATTAGCCATCAGGGAAATACAAATCAAAACCACAAAGAGATACCACCTTACACCAGTTAGAATAGCAAAAATTGACAAGGCAAAAAAAAAAAAAAAAGACAAATGTTGGAGAGGATGTGGAGGAGGGGGAACCCTCTTACACTGTTGGTGGGAATGTGAACTGGCACAGCCATTCTGGAAAACAGTGCAGAAGTTCCTCAAAAACTTAAAACTAGAACTACCCCACGACCCAGCAATTGCACTACTGGGAATTTACCTCAAAGATACAGATGTAGTGAAAAGAAGGGGCACATGCACCCAGTGTTTATAGCAGCAATGTCCACAGTAGCCAGAATATAGAAGGAGCTGAGATATCCTTCAATGGATGAATGCATAAAGAAGATGTGGTACATATACACAATGGAATATTATTCAGCCATCAGAAAAGATGAATACCACCATGTGCATCACACTGGATGGAACTAGAGGGGGTTATGTTAAGTGAAGTCAGACAGAGAAAGACAATTATCATATATGGAACATAAGCAATAGCATGGAGGACCATAGAGGAAGGGAGGAAAATCCAAAGGGAGAGAATTCAGAGAGGGAGATGACCAAGATTAACTATGGACCCCAAGAAACAATCTGGGTGTTTCAGAGGGAAATCTGAGGAAACAAGAAACAATCTGGGAGGAGCAAGGGGTAACAGAGTGATGGATATTGAGGAAGGCATGTGTTGTCATGAGCACTGGGTATTACGCTTAACTAATGAATCATTGAACACTGCATGAGGGACTAATTTTGTGCTATAGGGTGGCTAACTGAACATTAAAAAAATAAATAAAATTTAAGGAAAGAAATCTTTAGAAAAAGAATACCTAAAATTAACAACAAAGGAACACAGGTAACAATAGATTTCTGTGGAGAAAGGGGAACACTCTTACACTGTTGGAGAGAATGGAAAATGGTGCTGCCACTCTGGAGACAGTATGGATGTTCCTCAAAAAGTTAAAAATAGAACTACTCTATGACCCAGAAATTGTAGTAGTAGGTATTTACCTAAAGGATACAAAAATACAGATTCGAAGGGGTACACACACCCCAATGTTTGTAGCAGACTTTTCTACAATAATGAAATTATGCAGAGAGCCCAAACATCCATCAACAAATGAATGGATAAGGAAGGTGTGGCATATTATCCAGCCATTAAAAAGAATAAAATCTTGCCATTTGGAACCATGTGGATAGAGTTAAACTGTATTAGGCTGAGTGAAATTAGTCAGAGAAAGAAAATACTGTATGATTTCACTCAATTGTGGAATTTAAGAAACAAAACAGATGAATATATAGGAAGGGTGAAAAGAAAGGAAAGGGGGAACTACTTAGGTTCTTAATGATGAAGAACAAACTAAGAGTGGTTGGAGGGAGGTGGGGGTGGAATAAATAGGTGATGGGCATTAAGGAGGACATTTGTGATGAGTACTGGGTATTGTATGCAAGTGATGAATCACTGAATTCTGCTCATGTAACCAATATTGTACTGTATGTTAACTAGAATTTAAATGAAAATTAAAATTTAAATAAAAAAAAGAAAGACTAATATAGAAGACAATTATAAAAACCATTGTAATACAGGAGAAAGACATCAATCTCTTATCATGTATATACTCTTATCTTCAAAATCTAAATTATTATTTCAGGTTATCAATTAATGTCTACTATGACTTATTATATGCACACAGACAAGAAACAGTATGTTTCTATATACAAGAGTACAACCGACTTTCCAAAAAGGACTGATAAGTCTTTTACTTGGTATCTTAGTTTTGTATCTTGATGAAGTCCCAAAAGTTCCTTTTTGTTTTTGTTTCCTTTATCTTTTGAGACATGTCTTGAAAGAATTTGCTGTGGCTGATGTCAAAGAGGTTACTGCCTATGTTCTCCTCTAGGATTTTGATAGATTCCTGCCTCACATTGAGGTCTTTTATCCATTTCGAGTTTATGGTGTAAGAGAATGGTCTAATTTCATTCTTCTACATATAGCTGTCCAATTTTGCCAGCACCATTTATTGAAGACACTGTCTTTTTTCCACTGGATATTTATTCCTGCTTTGTCAAAGATTATTTGATCATAGAGTTGCAGGTCTATATCTGGGGTCTCTACTCTGTTCCACTGGTCTATGTGTCTGTTTTTGTGCCAGTACCGTGCTGTCTTGGTGATCACAGCTTTGTAGTACAACTTGAAATCAGGCAATGTGATGCCCCCAGCTTTGTTTTTCTTTTTCAACATTTCCTTAGCAATTCGGGGTCTTTTCTAGTTCCATACAAATTTTAAGATTGTTTGTTCTAGCTCTTTGAAAAATGCTGGTGGAATTTTGATTGGGATGGCATTGAAAGTATAGATTGGTCTGGGCAATATAGACATTTTAACAATGTTTATTCTTCTGATCCATGACCATGGAATCTTTACCACCTTTTTGTGTCTTCTTCAATTTCTTTAATGAGTGTTCTGTAGTTCCTCAAATACAGATCCTTTACTTCTTTGGTAAAATTTATTCCCAACTATCTTATGGTTCTTGGTGCTATAGTAAATGGAATCGATTCTCTAATTTTCCTTCTCATATTTTCATTGTTAGTGTATAAGAGAGCAACTGATTTCTGTGCATTGATTTTGTATCCTGCCACATTACTGAATTGCTGTATAAGTTCTAGTGTTTGGGGGTGGAGTCTTTTGGGTTTTCCATATTAAGTATCATGTCATCTGCAAAGAGAGAGAGTTTGACTTCTTCTTTGCCAATTTGAATACGTTTTATTTCTTTTTGTTGTCTAATTGCTGTTCCTAGGGCTTCTAGTACTATGTTGAACAAGAGTGATGAGAGTGGGCATCCTTGCCTTGTTCCTGATCTCCAAGGAAAGGCTGTCAGCTTTTCCCCATTGAGAATGATATTCGCTGTGGGCTTTTCATAGATTTTATGAGATTGAGGAATGTTCCTTCTATCCCTATGCTTTGAAGATTTTTAATCAGGAAGGAATGCTGTATTTTGTCAAATGCTTTTTCTGCATCAATTGAGAGGACCATGTGATTCTTCTCTCTTCTCTGATTGATTTGTTCTATCACATCAGTTGATTTGCGAAAGTTGAACCATGCTTGCACCCCAGGGAGAAATTCCACCTGGTCATGATGAATAATCTTTTTAATGTGCTGTTGGATCCTACTAGCTAGGATCTTGTTGAGAATCTTGGCATCCATGTTCATCAGGGATATTGGTCTGAAATTCTCCTTTAGGTTGGGGTTTGCCTGCTTTGGGGATCAGGGTAATGCTGGCTTCATAGAAAGAGTCTGGAAGTTTTCCTTCTGTTTCTATTTTTTGAAAAAGCTTCAGGAGAATAGATATTATTTCTTCCTTGAATGTTTGGTAGAATTCCCCAGGGAATCCATCAGGTCCTGGACTCTTGTTTTTTGGGAGGTTTTTGATCACTGCTTCAATCTCATTGCTAGATATTGGTCTACTCAGGTTGCCGATTTCTTCCTGTTTCAGTATTGGAAGTTTCCAGCTTTCCAGGAATGCATCCATTTCTTCTAAGTTGCTTAAGTTATTTGCATATAGCTGTTGATAATAATTTCTGGTGATTGTTTCCATTTCCTTTGGGTTAGTCATAATCTTTCCCCTTTCATTCCTAATTTTGATAATCTGAGTCCTCTCTCTCTCTCTCTCTCTCTCTCTTTTTTTAATCAGTTTGATCAGTGGTTTATCCATCTTATTGATTCTTTCAAAGACCCTGATTCTAGCTTTATTGATGTGTTCTACTATATCTCAAGTTTCTAACTCATTGATCTCTGCTCTAATCTTGATTATTTCCCTTCTTGTGTGTGAGGTTGGCTTAATTTGTTGTTGATTCCAGTTCATTAAGGTGTAAAGAGAGCTGGTGTATTCGGGATTTTTCGATTCTTTTGAGTGAGGCTTGGATAGCTATATATTTCCCCCTTAGGACTGTCTTTGCCATATCCCATAGGTTTTGGACTGATGTGTCTTCATTCTCTTTGGTTTCCATTAATTGCTTAAGTTCATGTTTGATTTACTAGTTGATCCAAACATTCTTGAGCAGGTTGGTCTTTAGCCTCCAAATGTTCGAATTCCTTCCAAACTTTTTCTTGTGGTTGAGTTTAGTATGAAATCATTGTGATCTGAGAATATGCATGTAATAATCTCAGTCTTTTGGTATTGTTGAGTCCTGATTTGTGACCAAGTATGTGGTCTATTCTGGAGAAAGTTCCATGTGTGCTCAAGAAGAATGAGTACCCTGTTTGTTTTAGAGAAGAACGCTCTGTATATATCTATGAGGTCCATCTTGTCCAATGTGTCATTCAAAGCTCTGGTTTCATTATTGATTTTCTGCTTGGATGATTTGTCTGCTACTGAGAGTGGTGTGTTAAGATCCCCTACGATTAGTGTATTCTAATCAATATGACTCTTTATTTTAATTAACCGTTGGCTTATGTAGTTGGCTGCTCCTATATTGGGGGCACAAATAATTACAATTGTTAGAACTTCTTGGAGGATAGACCCTTTAAGAATGATGTAGTGCCCACTTGTATCTCTGATTACAGTGTTTAGCTTAAAATCTAATTTATCTGATATGAGAATCACTCCCAGCTTTCTTTTGAGGCCTATTGGCATGAAAGATGGTTCTCCATCCTTTCACTTTCAGTCTGGATGTATCTTTAGGTTCCAAATGTGTCTTTTGTAGACAGCATATGGATGTTCTATCCAGTCATTATATCCAATCTGTGACCCTGTGCCATTTTATGGGAGCATTTAGGCCATTCACATTGAGAGTGATTATTGAAAGATAAGTTTTTATTGACATCATGTTGTCTGTGAAGTCCTTGTTTCTATAGATTGTCTCTAAATTCCTACTCTATGTCACTCTTAGATTCTTTCTTCTTTTATAGAACCCCCCTTAATATTTCTTGTAGTGCCAGCTTGTTAGTCACATACTCTTTTAAACCTTGCTGGTCTTAGAAGATCTTTACCTCTCCTCCATTTTGAATGTGAGCTTTGCTGGATAAAGTATTCTTGGCTGCATGTTCTTCTCATTTAGTGCCCTGAATATGTCTCACCAGCCCTTTATGGCTTGCCAAGTTTCTGTCTGACAGGTCTGACATTATTCTTATGGTCTTTCCTCTGTATGTAAGGAATCTCCCCCCCAGAGCTGCCCTCAGGGATCTCTTGTCTAAAATTATAGTGCATGAATCTCACTATCAAGTGTCTGGATGTGTTTCTAGATTTGTTGATCTTGGGGGTGTCCTTTCTGCCTCTAGGCTACATGTTACATTCCCCAGATTGGGGACATTTTCATCCAGAATTTTTCAGCTGTATCTTCTAGTTCTGTCTTTCTCTACCCTCTCTGGGATTCCAATAATTCTGATATTGGAACATTTTGTGGTGTCATTATTTTCCTAATTCTGTTCTCATGGTTTCTAAGGAGTTTCCAGCCCTCCTCCTGATCTTTATTCTCTATCGCCTTGTCCTCTAGATCACTAATTATATCTTCTGCCTCGGATACCCTCGCTGTTAGACTATTTAGATTAGATTGGATCTATTAGATTAGACTTTTTAGATTAGATTAGATTGGATCTCATTAATAGCATTTTAACATCAGCTGGCGCCCACACCAAGCTCCCTCAGGTGCGGGGGCGGGGGGGGGGTAGTGTGCTCAGACCCTGTGGTGGACCGAGGAGGACCGCCAGCTGGCACCGACACCAGTCTCTCTCAGGAGCCAGCGAGAGTGCGCTCAGCCCAAGTGTTGGTGCAGGGAGCAGAAAGCTATGGACTCAGGAGCCACAGTCTGCAGGATCCTCTGGACTTCCTCTGACAGAGGCGGTTGCCACTGATGACCGTCCTGGGTCCATGGGCTTAGGCCCATGCCTGTGCCTGTGCCCGCCCAAATCCACCAGTTGCCCTCAAGATCTTTTGCTCTTTTTGAGTGCTTTTAGCCAGACTCCAAGTTAATGCTGTTTCCCAATCACAGGGCACTTCCATATTGGGATATTACTTTCCTTGGGTCCCTTCTGGTGGCTCCCACCCCCTCCCGTTTATCCTCTGATATCAATCCGAAAACTCCTACTCTGCTTTACCTCTCCACTGCTGTCTTCTGCTCCCGTAGAGATACAGAAGTGAATAATCTTACATCTCATGCTGATTTCATGGGTATTCAGAGTGTTCTGGTAGATATTTAGCTCACTTTCATGGGACTGGTTGAAACAAGGTCTCCTACTTCTCTGCCATCTTTCCTCCATTCCTGATAGAAGGACTTTTTTAAAAGATTTTATTTTTAAGTAATCATACCCAATTTGGGACTGGAAATCACAACCCCAAGAACAAGAGTCACATGCTCCACCAAGAGAACCAACAGTTGCTCCAACCAACAGGTGCCCCATGATAGAAATATTTTTTTAAACTTCATTTTTATTTGGGAATGTATCACATATAAAGATGTATATAAATATAAATGCAGTTTAATTAATAATTAAGGCCACTCCCATATCACCAACAGCTAAATTCAAAGGTAGATGATGGAGAGTTGAGTTGTTTCTAGATTGGGATTATTAGGACACTTGTTTTGAAAAAATTTTTAGAAGAACCTCTGTCAGACACTGGCTCTCAGAGGTGGCTGGTCAGTAGCGTTGGTATTGCATGGGAATTTGTGAGAGATCCAAGTTCTTTGGTCCACCCTAGATGTATTAAATCAGGAACCCTGGGGTAAGGCCCAGCAATGTGTGTTTTAACAAACCCAGTAAGGGTTTACAGTGAAGTCTGTATGTAGAAGCTGTTTGGCCAGGTCAGTATGATGCAATCTTAGGTAACATTGAACTGTTTTCAAAAACAATTTTGCTAATTTATACTTCTACCAGTATGAGAATTTACATAGTCCTACAAGGATAAATGTACTTGAACCCCCAAAACTCCAAACCATAGCTTAAAGCCTCCTTATGGGAGAAATGTGAGTTTTGTGAATACTGACCTACAGTTAAAAAAATACTTAGCTTTTAGACAAGCCAAGAAACAGACTCTTAACTACAGAGAACAAACTGATAGTTTCCAGAGGGGAGGTGGGTAGAGGATGAGTGGGTGAAATAAATGATGGGGATTAAGGAGGCACTTGTGATGAGCACTGGGTGTTGCATGGAAGTTTTAGCTGACTATTCTGTATACCTGAAACTAATATTACACTGTATGTTAAACATATTGGAATTAAAATGAAATAAAAAGTACTTAGCTATTTACAACAAAATTATTTTTACTTAGAGATGGACGTTACTAATAGGCAAGTAGACAAAATCATGGATGATGTACAATGATATGTAATGATACATTGCATCAACATGCCATTTTATTATTTAAACTCCTCAGGAAAAGAACTGCTGCTCACTCCTGCTCTTCTCCTGTGCAATCATTTAGTGTTTTGCTGATTGAGTGTCCAGTTTCTGAAGAGTGTCTTTTGTTTCACTATAGCATGTAAAACCCACTAAAGACTGCCGTATAATATATTTACCATAGAGAAGAGTTTATGCTCAACCTGCTCTTCAGATGGCAATAAATGTTCCATTTTAAAAATAAATTCAGATGTCATAGCTATCAATACCGCACAGCAATGTTTTATAGTGCAAGTCGTGATGAGGACATGCTTGGTCACTGCTGCCAAAAAGTGGATTGTCTTATGACAACAGGGGCCTAAACAGGGAAATTGCATAACATGTCCTCATCAAGGGAATCTTGGGAAAAACACTTGGTGATTGGCCTTCATACACCCTTATTTGTGTCATTAATACATATGCAGAAGTCCCCATCCTAGATGGGGAATCCATAGACATACATGACACAAAAGCAAGTAGTGAGGCAGCCAGTGTCCTAGAGTCCCCAAAGCAAAGGAATCATCAATATAGAGTGGTTTAATCCAGGTGCCCTTTTGCCCAGTACTAAACAAGGTTAATCAGCAGGGCTGAAAAGAATACCTGTAATTACTACTCTGGGACATGCTTTTCATGGGTTCATTTGAGGTCAGTGGTATTCTGTTTCAAGGCTTGTTTCTTTCTCTAGGTAAACTAGAAGCTCTCTGAGGGTATAACTGTATCCGAGACTTTGTCTCCCTCCAAATTAGTAGCATAGTGTGGGGCGCACAAAAGAAATTGCCAGTATTGCTGATGTCCAGAAGTCAGTATTTAAGATTGGTTCTGAGAGAACAAAAAAACGATTAAGTACCCACCTACTAATGGTAGTGGAATGTGGCTTAGAAAATAAAACAATATTTTCCATATGGAATGAACCCTATAAATAATATAAATATTATTAAAAATATTATTCAAGAATGATTCATTTTTGTGACAGATCAAAGAGTAAGAATAACTTTTGTGGGATAAACATTTATTAGAAAGGGGTAAGAGACACTTCTGATACTGCTGACAATATTCCATATCTTGATCTTTGTGTTTATGTGGTATGTAAAATATTAAATATCATTAAGCCGTACTTGTACTCATTCATATTTACAGTATTATCATATGGATGATATTCCTCCACAAAAAATTGGAAAACACCTTATCTTTTAAAAATCATGACACTAACATAAATGTTCCATAAACTGAATGGCCTGGAAACTCAGCAAGAAAATACTTGTATGTCTAATTACATCATAAGAAAATTCTAGCATGTCTAACTTCTGTATATCTGAATGCCGATAATTTCATCTACATGCCTTCTCTGTGACACAGGCATAGGGCAATAATCAATAGCTACTGTTTTACTGAGGTTGAACTATGAATTAAGTGCATAATATCTGTGACCTTATTATATCCTTCATCTCTGTGGGACCCACACTTTTATTTTTTTCTTGCTTTGCAAATGGAGAAACTGATGTTGAAAAAGGTTAAGTGACTTCCTAAGGACAGATGTTGGGAAGTAGTAATTTTAGAACTTGTACCCATGACTATCCAATGTTTAAACTCGTGCTCTCTAGGGGGAGGAGCAAGATGGCAGAGGAGTAGGAGACCTAAATTTCATCAGGTTCCAGGCATTCAGCTAGCTGAATGTGTCCCATGGTTTCAGGTCTCTTCAGATTTGGTTAGTGTATATTTTTCTGGGGTCATTGCTACCCTTTTAGTATTTTGTTCTCTCATTCATCTATTCTTATCTGGATACAATGACAAGGTGGAAAAACTTACCACAAAAAAAGAACAAGAGGCACTAATGATGGTTAGGGACCGAATCAACATGGACATTAGTAATATGTCAGAAGTAGAGTTCAGAATGACAATATTCAAGGTGCTAGCTGGGCTTGAAAAAAAGATGGAAGATATTAGAGAATCCCTTTCTGGAGAAATAAAAGAACTAAAATCTAACCAAGTTGAAATCAAAAAAGCTATTAATGAGGTGCAATCCAAAATGGAGGCTCTTACTGCTAGGATAAATGAGGCAGAAGAGAAAAGTAGTGA
>JAPYYM010003346.1:0-11275 GCA_028534135.1 Potos flavus
TCAGAATCAGACAGCGCGTCACCTTTGTGTCTTGCTGCTTTCACTTCACTGCAATGTTCTCCAGGTTCATCCCCATAGTAGCATGGATCAGCATTTCTTTCTTTTCGCGGCCGAATAATATTCCACGGGAGGGACCCGCCCCCGTTTATCAGCTCCTCCACCGATGGGCATTTAGGTTGTTGCTACCCTTTGGCTCCTGTGAAGGAATCCCGCCACCGTGACCACGAGCTCACCAGCGTTTGTCTGCAAACCTGTTGTCGGTTCCTTTGTGCGCATGCCTAGAAGCCAGATTGCCGGGTCAAGGGCAATGGTACTTTATAACCTCCACGTGGCGGGCCACACACAGACCGTTGGATTCCCTCAGGACTGGGGAGCTCTTAATGCCTTTGGAAGGATGGCGAGCACTTGCCTTAACTCAGACAGAGGTCTCAGCGGGTGAACTTTCAGAGCCGAGCCGCTCATTCCCGGAGGACGGAGACATCCTGGTTCCTGCCCGAAGTCAATGCCGCCGGCTCCCGAGGCTGCGCCTGTGTCGCGCGGGTCTATACGCCCGTGGTATCTGGGAGAAGCCACAGGACAACCGTCAACAGTAGCGACGAGAAAGAGTGCTCCCCCTCTCACCCCCCCCCCACCCGTGCAGGTCTTCATTACAAATGAGCCTGATGCTTTTCTTAGGAAGACAGCTCTTTGGTGGTTGAGGTCTAAGACAGGTCGAGACAGATCAGAGAAAGTGGGCAGCTAAGACCTGCGGGAACCTGACCTTGACCCCGTCTGCCCGCTCAGCTCATATTGGGGGCTGCCTAGTCGCACCCCCCTGCAGCTCTCACTTCTCCATTTGGCTTAGCGTTGTGCTGCCAACTGACAATTTAAATGACACAAAACTTTTCAAGTCCTTTAAGCAAGACGTCCAATGGGTGAGGCTAGGCTGGGTTATGCTTCAGTGGAAACAAGCAAACAAAACCAAACCCAAATCTCAACGGATGAATACAACAGAGGCAAAGTCCCGTCCAGGGCAACTGTCCTCTGTGCGTGTGTTCTGTGGTCTGGAGAAGCAACTGTCCAGCAGAATTTTCTGTGAGGACGGACTTTTTCCCTGCAACACTATGGCTGCTGGCCACGCGGTGCTATTGAGCATTTGAGACGTGGTGTCACTGAGGAGCCGAATGTGTTATTTTACTTTATTTAAATTTACTCAGGGGCGGCTGGGTGGCGCAGTCCGTTAGCATCCCATTCTTGGTCTTGGGGTCGTGGGGTCGAGCCCCGCATCTGGCTCTGTGCTGGGTGCAGAGCCTGTTTAAGATTCTCTCTCCTTCTTCCTCTGCCCTTCCCCCTTGTGCACGCTTTCGCCCTAATAAGTAAATCTTTTTTAAAAATAAAAAATAAATTGACAATCAAATACGCATGGCATGTGCCAGTGGTTGCCTTATTATTTTTTAAAAAGATTTTATTTATTTGAGAGAGAGAGCACAGGGAGAGGGAGAGGGAGAAGCTGACTTCCCACTGAGCAGAGACCCCAAGGTGGGGTGTGATCCTCGGACCCTGAGATCATGACCTGAGCTGAAGGCAGACTCTTAACCAGCTGAGCCGCCCAGGTACCCCCGGTGGTTCCCTTATTGAGCAGTTGCAGATCTAAACCTTTGGAGACCCCTGTAGCGGCCTCTAGACCCACACCATCCTCAGGGCTCGGGCCGGGGAAAGAGCAGAGAGACCCGGGCACCGGCTTTTAAAGGTGTGAGCCAGGAAGTGACGCACATCACCTCTCCTCGCAGCCCATTGGCCAGAACAGGAACACGGCCCCGCCCACCTGCCCAACAGGGCTGAGGACTGCAGTCTTCTTGTATTCAGGAAGGGAAGGTGAGCCTGAACAATCGGTGAGCACCAGAAATATCTACCCCGGTCCTTTTATTTTAATGTTACCTTGTACCTGGAAGAGAAAGTGCCACGATCCTATTTTTGCTTAACTGGGACAATTCACACCTTCAAGAAAATAAAAGAATGCAGCCGGGAAGGTCCCTCCTATCCCGAACAGGGAGCCACAGAGAATTCTTGTCCAACAGCGACACCTTGTGGCCATCTTGAGAAACCGCACCCCATCATTCCAGGTAGCCAGCGCACTATCCCCATGGAATCCCTTCTGGTCATTGAGATTTAGTCTAGTGGAGGGAATCACCATTTTTGGCGTGGTGACATGACCCTTTTCAAATAAATACGGAAGAGGGAAAAGTATAACTTCTCTCTCTGGCCCCTTCCATTCAGTCTACAACCGTCCCAGCTTCAGTACTTGCTGGCTGTGGGACCTCAAACAAGTGTCTTCTCCTCTTAGGGTGATGATTTAGTGGAGGGAGGAAGCAAGTGAAATGGGGGTGAGAGATCAAAGCAACCCCAGGCGGAGGCTGGGCGTCACCAGGGTCAAGTGCAAAATGCGAGATTCTGCCCTCCATGCTTCTGTAGCCTCTTCCCTCTGACTCAGAGAACTACTTGTCTTGCCTCCCTGCCCTTCGTGACTTTTCTCCATCTGGGGGAAAGACTCAACTCTCCTCTCCCTTCAGCCCTACCTCTCAATGGGTCCACGTTGCTGTGCCTCATGACAGGTAGTTCCTCCCATCTTAAAAAAAAAAATTTTTTTTTAACTTCAGGGATATTTACTGGGGCACCTGGCCGGCTCAGCCAATAGAGCATGCGACAACTCTTGATCTCAGGGTGGTGGGTTCAAGCCCCATGTTGGGGGTGGAGCCTACTTAAAAGAAATTCAAGGCCATGTATTGTTAAGAAGTCTTCGAGGTTGGTGGTCAACTCAACAATGTGATCGAGGTTTCAGAATTGTTCTCTTTATTCTCTTTTCTTTAGCTTGTTGGGTTTTTATATGCTTGCTGCTTTGCCTCATGATGGCAAGATCGCCATTGCAGCTCCAGGCATCACAACTGTGCCCAAAACAGGAAGGAAGAGGAAGACATCCTGCCAGCACACTTTCGTTTTGTACCTGTCCCGCTGAGCTGGGAGCCCAATGCAGGACTCGATCCCAGGACCCCGGGATCATGACCTGAGCCTAAGGCAGACGCTTAACCGACTGAGCCACCTAGGCACCTCCAAGACGACCTAATTCTAACGTTCCTTCTTTAGCTATTTGTTTACACCGAATTACAGTTTCCACAAGAAAGGTGGGAGGAATACATGATTCTTCCTAATGTACCAATGTTTGGAATAGGACACCGGAGCCTCAACAACTTTCTCGTTTTTTTTTTTTTTTTTTCCTTGTTTGAGGGCCACTGTGAACCCATCCGGGTTTACGTTTCTGATGTATTTCAATCTGTGGCAGATGTATTTCTTTTGAAGCTCAAATTGAAGCTTCTTGGAGGAGGTCACTGGGTCCTTGGACATAGAACCCCAGTGACTTCTGAGAGCTTTGCGTCTTTGGGGGGACAAGGTGTTCCAGGCTTGTCTCGTTTTTTCCCGCCTCGGACCTGGAGTCAGCCTTGTCGCCGAAAAAACTCGGGTTATCCTCAGAGGGAGATGCTATTTAGGGGAAATATCCCGTCGCCCTAGAAATCTAGAGGAGAGGCAGCGAAAGATGCCCGACACTGCCCAACCCAATGCTTCTGTGCTGGGTCCCCCCGCCCTCTGCACCTGTCTCCCCAATTCCCTTCTGTGTCTGTGCAGCGGCTATTGGATAAGCAGGAGGAGTTTTGTTACGCCCAGGGAGCCCCCGGGCCCATCCACTCTGTTATGTCTGTCCGCCCTCCCCCCACAGCCTGTCACGTGTCCCCCCCTTCCCTCCCCTCCACCTGATCTAATTCTCTCTCTGCTCTGCGGAGGCCGGCCTGACCTAAGAGGATTGCAACATTTGCTAAATGGGACCCGGGACAGGGTCAGAGAGCCGCTTGCGGCGGATGGCCACAGGGGGGCAGCAGAGGGAAGCGGGCGCCTTCTGGGGAGACAGCGCCCCAGGAGAGGGGGCAAGCGGGGCTCCCAGCAGAGGAGAGAAACAGAGGGAGGGGGTAGGTCTGGGAAGGAGGACTGGGATGGGAGGTGATTTCAGATTTGCAGAAAAATCGAGAAGATACATATCCAGCGCTCCATTCGCGTCTTACCTTAGCAGATGCATTTATTACAATGAGTGAACCAATAGTGATACACTCTTATTGACTAAAGCCCTTAGTTGATTCGGTTTTGCTTAGTTTTCCCCGAATGTCCTTTTTCTGTTCCAGGATCCCGTCCTGGGCACCACATGACACGTTTCCTGTGGCAGTTTCTCAAGACTGTCCTCGTTTTGATGACCTGGATGGTGTTGAGAAATACGGGTGGGATATTTTGGAGAATGCCCCTCTATGGGAATTTGCCTGAAGTTTTTCTCATGACTAGATTGGGGTTATGGATCTGAGGAGGAAGACCGTGGAGGTCACATCAGATCAAGGCTACCCAATCATCTGGCTGTGTAGGGTCTGTCCAGGTTCTCTCCTTTCCCGCCTGTGCTCTTTGGAAGGAAGTCACTGCGGGCAGCCCTGTTTTGTGTCCAGCTGAGCCTGCCGAGGCTCAGGGAGGTGTAGCTGCCCGCCCTAAGTCACACAGCAGATACCTGGTGCTGCCAGTCTCATCCAGCCCTGCGTAACTCTATGCAACAGAGACTCGGGGTGAGAGAGATCCCGAGAACGAGAGAAGAGAGTCCAAAATGCAGGACTGGAAAGAGAAGGGAGAGGGTCAGGAGGCAGGAAGAAGATGGAAACCTGGGAGGAGTTGAGTGACCGATGGAGACTGGGGACCCAGGCAAGAAGGGCATGAAGGGATGCAACAGGGGGAGGGATGAAGACAGACAGAGGCAGAGAAAGACGTCGAGAAAATTCTTATGTGATGCTATCATTGACCATTGTGATGGCGGATTCTATTTGTTGAGCAGTTACGATGCTCAGGGTCAGTTAAGATTTATATGATTTGGGGGGTCTGGGTGGCCCAGTTGGTTAAGCATCTGACTCTTGATTTGGGCTCAGGTCATGAGCTCAGGGTGGTGAGATTGAGCCCCGCATCTGGCTTCGTGCTGGGTGTGGAGCCTGCTTGGGATTCTCCAACGGGGGGGGGGGGGGGAGTCCCACCCCCACTCTTTCTCTAAAAAAATAAAAATAAAAATAAAAATTATATGATTTGACTCATTTAATCCTTCTCAAATCCCTCCTTGTCACCAAGAAACCTTCTCATCAAAAGCTTACACACTGCTAAAAAAACCTTTCCTTAACCTTTCAAAATTGTTACATAATTTGCATTAAATAAAGTGCGCAGGTCGGAAGTGTTCAGTGTAATTGACTTGATAGCAGCACCCATTTCCCCAAAATATCCCGGGGACATACTTGTGGTCCTTTTCTCTCCAAGCTTCCAACCTCGGCAGGCACCGATTTGCTTTCTGTAACAATAGATGCATTTTTGCCTCCTCTAGAGTGTCACAGAAACGAAATCACACAGTATACCGTCTCTTGTGCCTGGCTTTTTTTTTTTTTTTTCCTCCACTCAGTATAAGCATTTTGAGATTCTCCCCTCTTGATGTGTGTATCCATAGTTTGTTCCTTTCCATTGCCAAGTGGCACCTGCTGTATGGACAGATCATAATTTGTTGATCCGTCCATCCCCTCGGGCTGTCTCCATTTTTGTCTGCCGTGAATAAAGCTGCTATGAACATTCTTGGATTCTGCAGACGCTGACCTGGCCTAAGAGGGTGGGGGCAGGTGGTAAGTCGGGTCAAGGCCAAGGAAACGTGCTGGGGAGAAGCCCGGGGACTGGAGGGTGGGCAGGGCAGGGGCTGGAGGTGGGAACCAGAGAAGGAGAAAGAAGGGGAAACATGCGGGCAGGCAGGGCAGAGAGGTGGGAGAAGAGGGAAGAGTTGGCAGGGGGGGCTTGTCTGGTGGCAGAAGGGTAAGACCACCCATTCGCTCAGTGCATCCTGGAAATCAGGCTCTGTGTGGAGCGAATAAAGAGCACACTCCGAGACTCCCACCCGCGGGTGTGGTTGGTACCCAGGGTCTCATGGACGTCCAGCTGTCCCCATGTCCTATTCTGAAGAATCCGAGAAGCAGATGGGCTCGGCACAATTTGCTGGCTCAGGTTAAGGGCTGTGCTCTCCAGCTGGGCTGCCTGGTGCTTGCTCGCGCAGCTCGGGCGCTTGTTGTCTTCTCGGAAAGGCACTCGGATGCTCTGATGTTTCGTGTGACCTCCTGGAGGCAAGGGATTAAGCTCCCTGCCTTAAAGGACCTTTCTGTGAGGATATTAGAGCATACAGGACAGCTGCTGTCACATGGGAAGTGACACATGCTGGGGGAGGGGGCTGTATGTTCTGGTTTTTGGAGCAAAAAATTCCAGTGCCTCAGTTTCCCCTTCTTTCTGCCCCCCCCCCCACATCTCTACCCTCTCTTCCCGTTACTCTGTCCCTTAGTCTTCTTGTGGGGTCTCAGGGTGTTTTTCTGTGTGCATTCCTACTGGGGGCTCTCTCATAAGCAGGAGGGGTTTCGTTATATCCTGGCAGTTGTTCACCCCCACCCCAAGTCTGTCACATGTCCCTCTAAATCCCTGCTAATTCTCCCTATATTTTGCTGAGGCTGGCCTGGCCTAAGAGGATTGGAGCATTTGCTAAATAGGAACAGGACGGGGTCAGAGAAACCGCTGTGGGGAGGCCCAGGGGCCAGGGGCCAGGGGCCAGGGGCCAGGATGGCCACAAGGGGGCAGCAGAGCAACTGGAGGCAGGAGCCAAGAGGGAGCATGGATGGCATTGGTGGAAGGATAGACACACCATGGACCCCAAACACAGACTTTGTAGATACTGACCCATATGTGAAAGGACCCTTGATTTATGACAAATTACCAGGCTCTTTGTCAACTGACCACTGAAACTCCCTGAGGGAAAAGAAGAAAAAAAAAAAAAAAATCCCCGAATCCCTACCCCACACCATACAGAACCAATTCTAGATGTCCTCAAGACCGCCTAAACACGAGATAAAACAAACAAAACAGAATATCTTTATGACCAAGAGCTAATGAAAGATTCTCCCTCCCCTCCACCGGAAAGCTTCCTTAAACAAGAAAGCAAAACCAAAAAGCATTAACTTCGAGCAGAAATAGTAAATGAAACCAAACCAAACCCAAGCTATAGTCAAAGCAGTACGTTGGGGGTCTCAAACAGATGCCCTCTGTAAACTGTTTCAACAGTTTTCGACAAGGCACATAGACCCATGGGATGTCAGCTTTCATAAACTTTTATGTCAACTTGAAAATGGGGCTTATCTTGTGAAAGTCATTTTCCCTTTTTGTTAATAATTTTAGTTTGCTTTCCAGCATATCACTGTGCCAGTGATGGTAAGGAAAAAGGAAGAAACTGGTCCACAATGACAGATAATGAGAACTGAACTCAGCAACATTCAAATCACGAAATTTTATTTATGAAAAAAATACAAATAGGAAAAATATTTACAATACATTATCATCAAGAAGGATGTAAGGATAAATGGTTTAAGGTAAAAATGGGGCACCTGGCTGGCTCCAGGGGGTAGAGCATGGGACTCTTGACCTCAGAGTCCTGAGTTCAAGCCCCACACTGGGAGTAAAGCTTACTTAAAACAAAAACAAACAAACAAACAAACAAAAAACCAAACCCCTTGCGAATATTCCTAATGCCCCAGGACGTGTGAGAGAGCATAACTTCTCCGTCATCAGCAAATCAATATTAAAACCACAGGAAATCCTCAAACCAGCTGACTGGCAAGCATTGAAAGGTCCCACATCCTAAGTGTTTCCGAGGGCGCCGACCAGAGGAGAGCTGGGCGACCCCTTTGGAGGGTCTGGTCAAGGCTGGTAGAAAGCTCTCGGAGCCTCCGCGAAGCGAACAGAAGCGGCGAGCAGGGGTTCCACGCGACCCCTGGGATCCCACACAGATGCCCACGTGCGCCCTACATAATGCTGGGGGGACGCTCACAGAGTGCGTGGGCTCGCCGCCAACACGAGAGGACGCCTCCGCGGGCGGGATGAAGGGAGGTGTGATCCCGCCGCGGAGCACTTGACCGGGACCCCTGCCCCCACCCACGTGCGGCCACCTGCAGGCCCATCAAACCATCGTCCCCTCTGACCCCGTGGGAACTGCAGGACTCCATGGGGACAGATTCCCCTATAAATCCAGTAACCTCCTGAGGTCCGAGTCACTGTCCTCGGCAGGCTCATCTCCCTCTTGGGATCCAGACATCAAGGGGAAAAAGGGTTCCTCCAAGGGGTCGTGGGGAGAGAGGAACTCTGGGAAACTGGGGACCAGCACGGGGTGTGGCGAGAAGTCCGAGGCAAAGGAGTTCTGAGGCCAGGCCGGGTCCGGCGCTGGGACAGGGGCCTGGGCAGCGGGGACGTGGGCCTGGGAGCCCTGCTCTGGGTCCCACCAGGCCTGGCGGAGGCTGTAGACGCTGATGCTCGCTGGGAACATGGGTCTCCCAGGAACCGGGACCGAGGTAGGATCCCCTGATCGGGGGAAAGGAGCGGGGAAGAGAAAAGGGACCGGGGCGGGGTCAGGCGCAGGGATAGAGTCAGGGGCGGGGGCTCCAGGGCCCTGGGGCAGAGCGCGGGCTCCCCGACCTCGCCCTACGGGCAGTCCCAGAAGCCTGGCGTGCTTGGCCCGTCGGTTCTTGAACCACACCTGGAGGGAGGGACAGAGGGGAGAAGGAGGAGGTATGAAAGGGTTTGCCTCTGCCCCAGGGGTGGGGCTACTGGGAGAACAAAAGCCAGTCCCATCAGGGAAATGCAAATCAAAACCACAGTGAGATCCCACCTCACACCGGTCATTATGGCTCAAATTAACAAGTGAGGAAAGACAGATGCTGGCAAGGATGTGGAGAAAAGGGGAACCCTGCAAGCTGGCGCAGCCACTCTGGAAAACAGTGTGGAGGTTCCTCAAAAAGTTGAAACTAGAGCTACCTTACCACCCAGCAATCGCACTACCGGGTATTTACCCCAAAGATACAAATGGAGTGATCTGAAGGGACACGTGCACCCCAATGTTTATAGCAGCAATGTCCACAGTAGCCAAACTAGGGAAAGAACCCAGATATCCATCAACGGATGAATGGATAAAGATGTGGTATGTATCTACATACAACGGAATACTATGCAGCCATCAAAAAGGAAATCTTGCCATTTGCAATGACCTGGATGGAACTAGTCAATCAGAGAAAGAGAATCATATGATTTCACTCATATGTGAAATCTAAGAAACAAAACAGAGGAGCATCGGGGAAGGGAGGAAAAAATAAAACGAGATGAAATCAGAGAGGAGGGAGACAAACCATAAGAGACTCTTAATCGCAGGAAACAAACTGAGGGTTGCTGAAAGGAGGTGGGGGGACGGGGCGATGAGGGAGGGACATTAAGGAGGGCACCTATTGTGAGGAGCGCTGGGTGTTACATAGGACTGATGAGTCACTGACCTCTACTCTGAAACCAATAATACATTATTAAGTGAATTTAAATTAAAAAAAAAAAAAAAAAAAAAGTTGGCCTCACACGGCTCCCTATGGCCCCAGGTGCAATTCGAGGCCCCTGGTGTGTGGGGTGCCGGAGGCTGCAGGGGCGGTGCAGAGGGCGGGAGGGGCGGGCCTTCACGGGGGGGGGGGGGAGGGGGGGCCCTGAGCGCTGGTGCCCGGAGACCCAGCGGGGCGGCTTCAGTCCTGGCAGGATCACCTGGCTGGTTGAGGGGAACTTGGGGTCCGGCCCCGGGTCTACTCAGGGGCTCCTTTGCTGGCCGCGTGGGAGCCTCTGGCCTCAGTCTGCTCCGCGGGAGCGGGGGAGGGCCCGGCCCCCAGGAAGTGCCCCCTTCCCAGTGCACCTCGGGAAGACTGGGGACACGGGTGCGCGGGGGTCGCACCTGAACTTGCTGTTCGTCCAGGTCGAGCCTGGCGGCCAGGCCGAGGCGCTCCTCGTAGCTGGGGTAGCGGTTCGTCCGGAAATGTTTCCTCAGCTCCTGCAGCTGCTCCTTGAGGTACACCGTGCGCTTCTTCCGGGGCCTCGGGAGCCTCTGGGGTGCTGGGGGCCCTGAGCGAGGGGAGCAGGGTCAGACAAGCCACGGAGAGCGCCCCCCGCCCGCCGGGCCGGGCCCTGAGAGCAGGTGGGAGGCTGGGCCTGCGGCAGGAGGCACGGCTGCATCTGGACCAGACGCCCCGGGGTCTCGGGGTCTCGGGCCGGGCTCTCCCGCTGCCGGCCCGCGTCCCTGCGCGGGTCCGGGCCTCAGTGTCCGCGTCCTTGAAACGGGCCTCATTACAGCTCCTGTCTTGTGATTCCGGGGGCCACAGGCCTGGAAGGCGGGCGCGGTGGGCGTCCCAGGCTCGGGCGGGCCCCCACCTCCTGCGGCCCCCCCCCGGCCCCTCCCATCGAGGCCAAAGCCTCCCTCGCACTTGTGAGGGGACACTGTGCACTGGGCCCTCGGCTCGGCCCACCCCAAGAACTTAGGTCCACGCCCCGGCTCCACAGAAGTCCCCACAGCACAGGGTGGGACCCCCTCCCCGGACAGCGGGGCTCCCCAGCCTCCGCCCCAGCGGCCCCGACAGCCCCGCCCGGCCCCCGCCGCCCAGGCAGGCCCAGGAGCACCTGCGGGAGGACCCGGCCCCTGCCTGCCCCGCTCTCCTGGCTCCCCGGCGGCCTCCATGTGAGGCTCTGCCCCCAGGACCCGGGGCTTAAATCCCGCCGGCAAGCTGTGCCCACCCAGACCCAGCCTGAGGGTCCCGGGACTCTCCCGGCCTCACCCACCCTCGGCCCCGCCCCTGCAGGGGTCACAGAGAGCCAGTAATCCTTTCCACCCTGTGGGTGGGGGCGGGACTGGGGGCTGGGACCTCCGTGGCCACCCGGCCTTGGTCCCACGCTCGGGGGCTCTCGCCCAGGGGACCCCCACGCTGCCCATCGTGCGGGGTCCCGGTAGCGGCCTGGGGTCATCCCATCCCTTCCCAGTCCTGGGAGCCCCAGCCCCCCACTTCCCCGGCGGCCTCCATCCTCTCCTGCCTGGTCGGTCTGGCAGCCTCTCCCCTTGCCCCCCCAACACCACGGTCGCCTTCTGGTCCCTTCTCTAAGTGGCCCCCAAGCCCTGGACAGAGGGGTGCTCAGACACGCCGGCCCGATGCTGGTGTGGGGTCCGCGCGGGTTTTCCTAGGGGCTGGAGGCCGCAGGGGGGCAGGTGGACGGCTGCCCCTTCCTCTTAGCGAATGAATGTCCGGGGGCTGCTCCGAGGGCGGACTCAGGAGCTCGGCCCGGGGACCCAGCCCCTCATGGGCGCAGACCC